>SNQJ01S0072535.1:4001-41961 GCA_010110895.2 Picea sitchensis
CCCTAATGTAATATTTATAACTAATATTGCATTGTCTTTCTTCTTCAACCTTTGTTTAAATCCACTTTTATATCTGTCATTGTTTTAGACTGTTGAGATATTAGAAATAACAAATTTTATTTATCTATAATGCTATTGGATCATTTTTTTTAAGTCTTATTGTAGAAATCATGGCAGATGCTCATGTGAACATAGATTTTCTCTCTCATGCAATGTATACTTAAGACAACACAGAGTATTAAAGGCATTTAAATACAAGGTGTTAGAATTAGGGAAGTAAACCAGAAAATTACAGTCTTTTAAATTTTCAGTTATATAGAACAATAAGGGTCTAAAATAAATCAAACCTTAGAACAAAAAAGCAATACAATAGGAGATCTGAACTATAGAGAGCTAGATAGTTAAATCTGAACTTAGGAAATCAAATCAGAAAGTGAACAACAATTAGATTTGAACCTTAAATAATTTTTGAGTGTGCACAACACTCATATATGAACTGTAATTTTGATTATGTTCATAAACAATGATTAGATCCAAACAAAAACTATTTCTGAGTGAGCAAGATAGATAGATCTATAGAATTTCTGAATTAGATCTAGACTGATAAAAAAAAACCAGATGTAAACAATAGAACTGAGTTAGGTCTAAACAATGATAGACAGATCTAAACTAATCATTAGATGAATTAGATATAGTCAATAACTTATTCTAGAATGATAAAAAACAAAACAGATCTAAACAAAAAAAGGTCCGGTGTTAGATCTAAACCAGGATAGATTCCAGAATTAGAAACACACAGATCTACACAATAACAATTTGATCTGAACCATAAAGTAGCTTACCTCTGATGTCTTACCTCTGATCAATGAAGGAGTTCATGCCTCACACAAGGGATGAAGTGCCACTGAGAATATGATCACAAAATGTCAAGAATCATGGATCTACCTCAAAGGTTAGATCTCTTGCCAAGAAAAACAATGGACTGTTAAATCACCATGAAACCCTCACACCCAAAACCCCAAACCCTCACACAAAAAATCTACCAGAAAAGGGAGGGACAAATGAATGTTTAGTCTCCCTTCTAAGGTGTCGTGGCCTTCAAGATCCTAGATATGTCCTAAAAAAATGGGACGACCGACTGCAATGAGATATCACTGGAAGAAGGAGGGGGGCGGCTGGTAACAGTCAATGGGGACAACAAGATTAACACTTTCAGTGGGGGAAAAGGCACCCTCAACACCCACACAACAATAAGAAATTGAAGCTAGGACTAGGCAGCACAAGAAGAGAGAGAGGCCGAGCGGATAACAAAGGGATGTTATCTCAAGGAGGCTGCACACAGTCCAAGGAGGCTGCAAAACGGTTGCAAGGTCACAAGGAGCAATCTGCCACTTCTTAGGAGGAAGAGAAAAAATGAATGTAAGAGTGAAGGGGGAGGGGTTCTTATTTATACTTTTGGGTAAGGGATAGGGTAAAAGAAATAGAATTAAAATAGAATTAAATTAATATATTAAATTAATATAAATATTAATTAAATATATTTATAATTAACATTCATTTAATATTTCTTATATTACCCCTAAAACAAAATACAAAACCCCAAAACAAGACTCAAGCAAAGGTGGTGGGTTTAGGAGAGGTTCACACATGTCCATGTACTTCTCAAGGTGACCAATCAACTTTATCATCACTGCATATGGGATAAATCCCTCATGTGATCATGCCTGCCTTCAAAGAGGGTCACACACTAACAACTACCTGATCAAGGACCAGGTTGCCCCAGAACATATATGGGGTCTTATCCACCAAGGTACAAGACCAAGGATCAACCCATGCCTTAGACATGGGTACCCTGGAACAAATCCAAGGTCCCTAGACGCCTTAGACATGGCTACCCTGGAACACATCCAGGGGCCCCAGGACACATCTAGGGACTTATAACTACTTGGTCCCCCAAACCAAGAACCTGGTCATATATAATGGGGCCCTCTCTGTTGGAGCCCTACTGTTTGGTCCTAGACCAAGAACCCTAGTTATCTATTGGGGGCCCTTTCAAGGGTCTTTTTCCATGGCTCTGACTGTTTGGTCCTAGACCAAAAACCCCAGGAGTGCACTGGGGGCCCTAGATCTCAGCTAGGGTCTTTGCCATCCTCCCGAAGAATGGCTCTTGCAGTTGCTTTAAATTCAACACAAGGACTAGTTCCTTGTTTCAATTGGACTATACATATCTCAAGACATCTCTAATTTAAATACATTTATTTATTTTAAATAATATCATAAAAGTGTAAGTCCTCTTTTTTTTCAATTGAACTGTACATATCTCAAGCCAGAAGGCATGCATGTTTTGTGATGAAGTCATTTAATTAAATTGTGTCACTTAATTTCTAAGAATGTAGCATAGCTGCTTAGTTCATTGTTGGCAGGGACTACGCTGCCATGCAGCTCTTGTTTAATGATGACTAACAATAACATCTACCATTAAATTAAAATTAAACAATTGTTTTTCCCAAACTCACATTATAAAAAACACAACAAAATTAATGAAAATACATAATAAACTTGGGAAGCCTTTATTAATTCCCTCAAGGAGGAATTTTGCCATGTTGGAAACTATGATGATCAATGGTTAAGGAGAAATAGATGAGAAAAACTGAAATGTTTGTTGCAACCATTACAATTATGTGCCTTGACTTTTAACCAAAATATACAAGTTCTTTGATACATTTTATATCGAAATTTGGTGGTCAATTACAAAGTTCCAATTCTTTTCCTGCATGAGAGGCTTACATAAACAAGGTCTAGTTCTTGTGAGATAAATCATTTTTTTTTAATTTCTCATTAAAATAACAAAAAAAAATTCAAGTTTTTTTTAACTGATCGAGATGAGCATTTATTCATATTGATGTCCACCAATTTCATTTTTCACATGTAAGTGCATCTAACATTGTCATGCAAATGAGCATTTATTCGTATTGATGTCTATCAATTTCATTTTTCACATGTAAGTGCATCTAACATTGTCATGCAATTGATCCTATCATTATAGATTTGTCATTTATGACTCTTGAAGTTTCAAAGATAATAAATCACTACTTAACAAATTTGTTATTATGATTTTCTAAGAAATAAAATAACAATTTAATATTGTTTTTATCGAAAAAATAAAAATTAATATATTTTAAAATTTGTATACCATGAGTGGGCCTAATGGTTAAGAACATGTGTTTCCTCCTAAGAGGTCAGCAGCGGGTAGGGTATGTATACCTATGTAGATTTTACCAGTCAAATCGATGGGCGGAGGGGGTCTCATACACCAATTTGGTGTCTAGCTTGGCCATGACCTTAAAAATAGATTATTATTATTTATTTTTTTAAATTTAAATTTTTATATTTATAAAAAAGAAAATTAAAAAGAAAAAATCAAATCAATAAATTTTAATATTGGTTGGATTAAAAACATAAAAAATCAACACTAAATTTTAATACTGGTTGGATTAAAGATAGAGAAAATTTCACAAGAGGATACCAAGGAAAACTTGAATGGGACAAGTCAACTAATGGTGTATCTCCTTTTAAAGAAGGGCGAGAAGGAGCTCTATGAGGAATTCTAAATTCATGTTTATTACCAAAATACCCAAATTCAAGAATGAGATTTTATTCAACTATAGGCATACCTAAAGATGTAGAACCAACTTTTTGTCATCTATTTGCTTATACAATAAGATTTTTAGGATCATAATGAATTGAAGTCTTTGACCTCACTTTAGCTTAAAATAGTGTAGTAACTAGGTGAGTGTAAATGGAAATAATATCTAGCCAATACATAAAGCCTATTGTTTTAGGCTTGTTCACAATCAAACAATAAAAATTTTCATGTGTCACTTCCCAAGGAATATAATTTCAAAAATTTGTTCCCCCATAACTATAAGAGTGCTAAAATGAATGGTGTTCTTCGAGTTGGTCTTTGTTAGGAAACAATTCCAATGCACAGTACGAAGGCTTCACCACTTTAGGCCATTCTGGAATAATTCAGTAGCTAGAGGGGGTATCTCACTTTGAATAAACATTATTTAAATATAATGGAATTGAAATATATGTTGAAAGAATAACATAACATGCTTAACTCCAAATAGATTTCACTATCTACAATCCATAGAAATAAATTTTCGTCGAGAACACATAATGACTATATAAAAAAAAGAAATGTAAGAAACTAAATATCTAATATATCATTCAAAGAGTTTGAAACATGAAATACTTGAATACCAATAAGGAGTAGTGAATATTAAACATTATCAAATGGTTGGGTTAAGTCTTTCAATATACAAAACATTCACAAACAAAATCCATTACACATTCTATGTTAATAATGTATATTTACTTGATATATAATTATCATGAAGGGAACAAGTGTACATTTCATAATAAATATTATGTCTCTACTATTATGCACAACATTCTTTGAACAGATACATATGTATAAGAAAATAAATCAACAAAGAATATCAACCCAAATATAGAAAAAATTATGCTTGCATTAAAATGAAACTTAATGCTTCTTGCAACAATTTATCAAGATTATCCTGAGTTTTGACAAAAAAATCCATTTCTTCATTATTCATATCTATTTGTGCTTGTGGTTACTTCAGGTGTTATTCCTTTTCTTTGATGATCCCATTTTGGTGAGCTAGTGTGTCCTTGTTTGAGATTGTCAGACTTTGAATATTACTTGTCAACTCTGAAACTTGAGATTTGTATGTTGTTAGATTATCCAATATATCATCAACATTGTCCTCATTGTGAGAAAGGTTGATAATCGTATCATCATCGTCAACTCTATGAAAAACATATGATAAGGGCTTGATTTGGGAGGTTTTCTCTGTAAGTTATTGCTACAATCTTTGTATTTTGAGAGAATGTTCTTTTGAGAGTTAGCTTTTTCCTTCTTAATCTCCTCTGTCTCTCTTGAAAACTATGAATTTATCTCTTGAAACCTACCATTTTATAAGGATATCAAGTCTCTTTCTTCATACGCAGTTATCAATTATTTAGAATTCACTAGCTCATGTTGAGGCATTTTTAACTTAGATTTAAAAATTATCACTTCCACATCCTTTCAATCCATCGAACCTTTTACAGTTTCAAAACCCTTAGATGCATTAGCCAATGCTATGATATTTCTTTCTAAGGATTTGAATATTATTGTTTTAATTCTATTGACAATCCTCAATTCATTCTTAAGTTGAAAATCTAGCTTGATAACCAATGTTTGTAATTTCTTCACACTTGTTGTAGGCTAAATTAGCTTTCTTGAAACCATTTATCTAGTTTTCTTATGCCAATCCACCATGTCCATGTAGTGTTGACTTGATTCAGGTCAACCTACACTTATGTGGTTTTATATTGTGACAAATTTGAACTCGTTGAAGCTTCAGGATGCAAGATTAACAAGTTGAACTTATTTCTCTCATGATTAGTCGATGCCAAAAACCATGGAATACAAGGATATCCTAACTCCATATGTGCTCCCTAACCAATATTTAACTATCTATCGGTTTCAATCAATTCATGTGTGTGGAATATTCCATTCCACTCCCAACCTAGACTCCCAACTGAGTTTCCACTAGGACTATAGGAATAGGAGAAGAAGTAATCACTAACACTATCTCACTTGATAAGAAGTAACCCTAAGAGTGGACAATCTTGAAATTCCCAATAAAATTCCACATGATGGAATGTTGTGAAGGAGGAATCCTAGTTGATCACCAAGGACTCGCCTTCAAGCAACCAATATCAACAACCTAATCAAATAGTTCCATACTTGATGGTGGCATCTACTAAGAGAACCACTATTGAGGAAGCTAGTCCCCAACTAGTTCACGACAGGTAGACAATGGAATGCTTTGGATCAACTATATACCCAACTAGGATTATTTACTCTAGCATATTACTTGTGCTTAGGATTTGATCACATAAAGTAAGGGTTTGGGTGGTAATAGTGTATAAGGCCAAGAATCTCTAGCCGAAATATTTAAGGAAGTAGTTTTCCATAAATGCGCATATACAAAATTTGTCATCTGTAAATGCACATTTATGGAACTCAGCGTCCGTATACGCGCATATCTGAAATCCAACTTCCATAAATTCCCATTTACAGAAGTGCGCATATACATAAGCCACCTTCCTTAAATGCGCATTTATGGAAGTTGGCTTTCGTAAATGCACATTTATGGAAGTTAGATTTCATATATCCGCACTTCCATAAATGTGCATATAAAATCCGCCTTCCATAAATGTGCATTTATGGGTGTTGGCTTTCGTAAATGTGCATTTACAGAAGTTGGCTTCCATATATGTGCACTTCCGTATATGCGCAATTTTGGAAGTGGTCAGCTTCCGTAAATGCGCATATACAGAAGTTGTCGTGCAGAATCCAACTTCCATAAATGTGCATTTATGGAAGCTTACCAATTCCAAAACTGTGCATATACGAAAGCACGCATATACATAAGCCAACATCTGTAAATGCACATTTACAACAACCAACTTCCATCAATGCAAATTTACAGAAGGCGACTTCCGTATATGTGCATTTACGGAAGTGTGGATACACGAAATCCAACTTCTATAAATGTGTATTTACGAAATCCAACTTCCATAAATGCACATTTAAGCAAGGTGGCTTCCGTATATGCATGCTTCCGTAAATGTGCATTTATGGAAGTTGGATTATGTATATGTGCATATATGGAAGCACACATATAGGGGAGTCGACTTCCGTAAATGCACATTTACGGGCGAAAAATTTCGTATATGCACATTTATGAAAGGCGACTTCTGTATATGCACGCTTCCGTAAATGCACATTTATGGAATTTGGATTCAATATATGTGCATATACGGAAGCTGACTTCCATTAATGCACATTTACAAATGACAACGTCCGTATATGCACATTTATGAACAACGACTTTCGTATATGCAGATTTACAGATGACAAATTTTGTATATGCGCATTTACAAAAGCTGACCACTTCCATAAATGCGCATTTACAGACAACATCTTCGGTATATGAACATTTACGGAAGACGACTTCCGTAAATGCACATTTATGGAAGTTGGATTTTGTATATGCACATATACAAAAGCGTTCATATACGGAAGTCGACTTCCATAATTATGGACGACAACTTCCATATATGTACATCTACGAAAGTCGGATTTCGTATATGCACGCTTCCGTAAATGTGCATTTACAAAAGTTGGATTTTGTATATGTGCATATATGGAAGCACACATATATGGAAGCTGACTTCCATAAATGCGCATTTATGGATGACAGATTTCATATATGGGGATTTACGAAAGGAGACTTTCGTATATGCACGCTTCCGTAAATGCACATTTATGGAAGTTGAATTCGGTATATGCACATATACATAAGAACGCATATACAGAATTAGACTTCCATAGATGTGCATTTACGAACAAAAAATTCTATATATGTGTATTTACGAAAGCTGACCACTTCCATATATTTGCATTTACGGATGACAACTTTTGTATATGCGCATATACAGAAGTCGACTTCCGTATATGCGTGCTTCCGTAAATGCATATTTATAAAAATTGGATTTTGTATATGTGCATATGCAAAAGCACACATATATGGAAGTCGATGTCCATAAATGCACTTTTATGGATGACAACTTCCGTATATGCACATTTATGGAAGTCATCTTTTGTATATGAGCGCTTCCGTAAATGCACTTTTATGGAAGTTGGATTCTGTATATGCGCCTATACAAAATTTAACTTCCATAAATGTGCATTTACGGAGGACAACTTCTGTATATGGACATTTACGAAAGCTGACCACTTCCATAAATGCGCATTTACGAACGACAACTTCGATATATGAGTACTTAGGGAATCTAACCACTTCCAAAACTGCCCATATACGAAAGCGTGCATATACAGAATCCAACATCCCTAAATGTGCATTTACAAAATCCAACTTCCATAAATGCACATTTACGAAATATGGCTTTTGTATATGCACATTTACGGAAGCAGACCACTTCCAAAAATACGTACATACAAAATCCAACTTTCGTAAGTGGTCATATTCTATAAATATGCATACACAGAAGCAACCATAAATGTGCATTTATGGAAGCCAACTTCCATAAATACACATATATGGAAACTACTTCTATAAATGTGCATTTATGAAAGTTGACTTCTATATTTTTTTCCCCCACTCAGATAGGCGAATACCTCTTTGTTTTTTAGTGAGCTCGAGGAGGATAACCAATGCTCGGTATAGCTCGCCATTTAGATGAGTCCCATCTTCACATGTTTAACGAACCTGAAGAAGAAAGGGTTTGGTTCCAGATGGTTCCTTCCTTATGTAGATTTAACGAGTCCAGGGAAAGAAAACTCGATGGTATTTTCATATTTCGAGAATCTGGAAATATTTAGAAAGAAGACTCCATATGGAACTTTTTGTGAAATTAGTCTCTAAGGCCTGAAAAAGTATAAAATAATACTTGAGAGAACTCTTTTAATCATGATTGATTAGAGTGTTCCTTGTTTGTAAATAGTCTGATGAGACCGAAAAAGAGATAAACTACTGCTCAACAGACGTGCTTTCTAATTCACTTTAACGAACGTGAAAGACAAAAAGATCGCTTGACAATATTTTCATTTTTAAAGGAGTTCGAAAAACGCTTTAAGAGTTCTCTGTAATGAGGTCCTTTTTCGTAAAGTAGTTCTTTCGAAGCCGAAAAATATATAAACCAAACATCGAAAGACGCCCTTTCTAAACCTTTTAACGAGTGTGAAAAGATACAAGTTTACTCGAAAATCTTTTCAAGTTTAGGGAGTCTGAAAATAACTTAAAGGAGATTGAAAGGGAAAAGTTCCTGGAAGAATGCCCACCGGATTGGGTTGACCCCACAAAGGGTTAGAAGTTCCTAAAAATGGATGTCCAAGATACAAGCCAGTGGTAATAGGGATAGAAGGACCAACAAGAGCAACTTACCCACAGACTGGTTGATGTTGCAACCATGAAGGTTGTCCCCTAATAAAAAGTTTCTCTGCAGCTGAAGGTTTCCCCCCAGCCAAAGGTTGGCCTCCCATTGAATATTTATCTCCAATGTAGGGTGTACTAATCTACGATGGTTCAAATGGAGGATGAGTAGCTTGTGTAACCGTGGTTGTATGAATGACTTGACTGTCGATCATCTGATTGATGGAACGACCAAGTAAAGAAATTGGCATGTGCATGTGTGGAAATAATGAAGCAGGAATATTACCTGGCCCATTTGCAATGGAAGGTGTACACGCAAGTGGTTTATTCAGGGGTACCTGGGTCATCAATGTTTTCGGTAAAGAAGAAGCACCAACAATACTAACTACAAGAGTTGTGGAAAAAGATAAATTCCCAAGTCCTTCAGGAAAACCAAAAGATGATGGGTTCACACCAAAAGATTGTGTAGTGGTGGAACTGGGTGGTAAATAGTAAGAATAATAGGCATAAAAAAATAATTTGAATGGTGGATCAATGAGTGGTGGGAAAAGTGGATCAGTAAAAAGAGGATTTGTATAAGATGTGAGGCTTTCTATGAAGGTTGTGACTGGTACTTCTATGTGATGGCCATTCCCAAGAGCTATTCTCCTGGTCTCAGAAGTTTGATCTTTGATCATTCCTTCATAGGAAACATTGGGTTGTGGTTCCTAAAGGCTCAAATATGAAAAAATTTCTCAGAAAAAGTGATCTGAAAATATCTTTTAAACGACAATGGTTGAGTTATTATGCTTGAGTTAAAATACCATTTAGGAAACTGAAGAAAGAGGAAGATTTAATGAAGAAACATAGCAGCCATATAAACATGTTCATATCTGGAAATAAACATGAAAAACAACAAACCATAAAAACACCAAAGTGATAACGGAGTTCGGCAATCTCGCCTACGTCTTCGGGACTTTGTCTCAGTGGGTGAGGATTTCTTATTTCTGTTCAAAGATCTAAAAGTACATCACGACAGTGCCAAAAAGGTTACAAATTGATCTGGTATTATTATACCAAATCTGAAAAACCCAACAAAACTGACGGCATTGAAATCGGATGAATGGAGCTCCCAGAAATGGCCCGCAAAGGTGCTCTCCTCAATGGCTTCCCTGCATAAAAATGGATTTGGCTAAAAAATCCTCCAGCATAAACCTGTTCCGAACCCTCCCCCATGGATTCAAGAACCTCTGATTTATATAGGCCTGAACTGGGTAACAACCTCCCAACTTCTCCCCAATATTTGGCCTAAAAAAGGGCCCAATATCCCCCAATATTGGCCAAAAATCTCTAAAAACCGCTGAATAAATCATTAAAAATCATATTACAATGTTTAAAAACCCACATTTGGAAATATACAGGTGCAACCCCTTTTTCTCCGTGCTCTTGGTCATGTGGGGCACCTTCATGTGGCCTCAGGATAATCTCCTGGCGCAATGGCCCCCTTATTGTTTGACTATGGGTCATGTGGCTTGGCCATGTGGCCTCGCCCTAGTCCTCTACATGTGCCCCCTTATCAGGTGTAGCCCCTGTTTTGCAGCCCCTAGTCGGAGAGCTAGCCGGACTGACTGGGGCTAACCCTTAACCTCTGTGCCAAGTGTATAGTCCAGTGGAGTGGTTGTGTGGTGACGCCAAAACTGTGGGCTGGTTGTTGCAAGAGGAGTGGACTGCCAAGGGTATGGTCACATGCACATATCAGAACCATGGGATGGGGCTAAGCCCCAACCCTTTATCCACCCGGACCTATAACCAAATCAAACTTAAATATTTATGGTGTCATTTAAGGTTAAGACCCACCTGGTAGGCGGGCTAGTAGCCCGGCCTATGCGAAGAGTTTGGCACCCATGGAGGTCATTGGTTCGACCCCCATGAACCCTCAACAAAGTTTTCTAGACAATAACCAATAAAGAGGTGCCACATGGTAGCCCAGGACTGGGCCACGTGGAACCTTCACATTCGACCAATAAATGCCACATGTCACACAGTCAGTTGACCACCTGCATATGCCCATTCAGCACCTGTCCCTGTCAGTTGTCAATCCATTCAACACCACATGTCGTACGATCATGCCATGTGTCGTACGGTTGTGCCACGTTTCGTATGACCGTGCCACGTGTCACCCTTGTAGTAGTGACACATATCACCACCTAACTCATCCACATGTCTGCCCAATCAAGAACCTATCCATGTCAGCATGCCATCACACCCTTCCACGTCAGATGTACAGTTGTACGGCCTGTACAGTTAGCTGCCACGTGGCACTGTACAGACTGTACCATCATCAAATTTTTGCATGTTTGGCAAAATGAACAGATCACAATATCTAGAGCATATGACATCCGTTTGAGCCTGTTTAAGTTGTGTTGGGTTCATATCGACAAGGCCTACGCACACGTCCGTTTTGAATCCATTCTGAGCACTTTGATTTTTAGGCCTTCCTGGACCCATTTTGGTCCTGAGATCCAATTTTGGATCACACCTCCCCACTAAAGAACTTTTTTTCCCCAAAAGGTTACTAACCAGTCATCAAGTTCAGGATAGGACACTCGACTTGTTCTCTATCTTTAAACTTTGTCCTGTGCACCTGTCTCATCAAGATCAATTGTAAAACAATCATGATAACTGACAACATATTGTTATCCATTTGTACTCTGTCACATCTTACGGAAGCCACTATCATCCATGTTGACAACATTACTAATGATAGCNATGTTTGTAATATTTTCACGACATTAGCTTATCTTGAAGCAAAGTGTGATTGATCTTCCATTCTACAATCATCTCATGTTCTTTCTTAAGATCGATTACTTGATTTGAAACAATTATAGGTGTGTTGTTTGCATGAGCCACCTTTCTTAATTGTTCCATTGTTTGAAGAGATTTATTTTCCTTTAAATGATGAGCATGAACAACATATTCTTGACCTTCTTTGGTTAAGTGATATTGATTCTTTTCCCTGTAGAAGATTGATTTACGATCATACAAGTAAGGACTGCCTAAGACCATTCCACATTCATTGAGTGGCACCACATCACCTGTTACCTCGTCCACAAACTTAGATGAAATTGCAAACTTTAATGTGCATTGCTTTGTTATGTGCAATTGATGATTATTGCTTATCCATTTAAGTGTGTAAGGCTTATGATGCATCTGTGTGTTTAATCCCAATGTTTAACCAATTCTTCTAAAATCAAGTTAGATTGAGATCCACTATATTTCAATGTGTCGACCTTAGTATGTCTCATTATGACCCTTATGTGAAACAATTTACTTCTAGAATCAAATCCATCACCAATTTTACCTGTGAAACCAACCAATGAGACTTTAGATTCATCACCCGAATCCGATCCCAAGTTAGTTGGTTGTGTTGTCGCTGCAACTGTTTGCCTCCCTTTCATTTCTTTGAACCACTTTGGTCTCTTCTCGAAATGCAATTTCCAGCAATGGTCCTCATCATGCACGTCTTTCTTGCAATGCTTTCAAGAGGGCTTCTCTTCCTTTCTGGCCACTGGATTTGCCTTCTTTCCATTCTATTTCCTTTTGTCCTCTTTCCTTGAAGAAGATTCTTGTGATACATCAACTCCTATTTTCCTTGCTTCAATGTATGTTTCTTGAACAGAGACCTCATCAAAATTAGTAGGTCCAAACATGAATACAATGTTACGGATATGTGTAGGTAAACCTCATATATACTTAATAAGAGTTTCTTGGGTATGTAAAGGAATATCTAACATCAATGCCATTTTATGAAATCCATCTGTGTATTCTTGTATTATTTGTCCCTTTCTTAGTTTAAGACCTTGCCATTCAATTAGAGCCTTCTCTTTATAACCCAAAGGATATAATTTCTTTCTAAGTGCAGAAAAAAAAACTTGCCATGATGGAAATACATTACCCACTTGTTGCGTGGCATTTTGCAACTTGCTTTGCCACCAGATGAGTGTTGTGCCTACAAGTCTAAGCGAAGCCAACTTGATCTGAGTTTCCTCATCCTTGATTTGTTGCACACTGCAATAAACCTCCATCTGTCTGACCCAATTATCAAGTCTCTCTGCATTGACTTCACCATCATACATAGGTAATTCAAATTTCACATCAAGTTTAAGTAAAGGCATTTCTTGTTTATGTTTATGAACATGTTTTCTTGTGGTGCTTTTAGAACTTGAACTTGAAGAAGAAGAAGACGATGGAGAAGAAGGATGTGAAGGAGGAATTTGAGGAGGATCCTCTCCTTCTTCACTTTTGATCTTTGAAGATTCACCTAGATTCGGTCTCTTCCATTCCAAGTAATCCTTATACAAAACCTTCATCATATCCGACATGGCGAAGAAATTCTTTCGAAACTCTTTCTCCTCATTAGAAAGTTTCTCTTGTGATGCCATCTTCTTACTTTGAGAAGTTCTCTTTCTCAATCCAATCAATGGATTCTCTTCAACAATATTGCCTTCACCACAATTCAACTTTTCCCTGGTAATCATGCAAACTCAAAATCCATACGTCAACTAGATCTGATACCACTTGATCCGAAAATATCTTTTAAATGACAATGGTTGAGTTATTATGCTTGAGTTAAAATACCATTTAGGAAACTGAAGAAAGAGGAAGATTTAATGAAGAAACATAGAAGCCATATAAACATGTACATATCTGGAAATAAACATGGAAAACAACAAACCATAAAAACACCAAAGTGATAACGGAGTTCAGCAATCTCGCCTACGTCTATGGGCCTTTGTCTCAGTGGGTGAGGCTTTCTTGTTTATGTTCAAATCTTTAAAATTACATCACAACAGTGCCAAAAAGGTTACAAACTGATCTTTTCTTGTTCTACCAGATCTCAAGAACTCAACAAAACTGACGACACTGAAATTGGATGAACGGAGCTCCCAGAAATGGCCTGCAAAGGTGCTCTCCTCAATGGCTTCCTTGCATAAAAATGGCTTTGGCTCAACAATCCTTTAGCATAAACCTATTCTGAACCCTCCCCCATGGTTTCAAGAACCTCTAGTTTATATAGGCCTGAACTGGGTAACAACCTCCCAACTTCTCGCCAATATTTGGCCTCAAAAAGGGCCCAATATCCCCCAATATTGGCCAAAAATTTCTAAAAACTGATGAATATATCATTAAAAATCATATTATAATGTTTAAAAGACCATATTTGGCAATATATAGGCGCAACCCCTTTTTATTTTCACTCCTGGTCATGTGGGGCACCTCCATGTGGCCTCAGGATCATCTCCTGGCGCGATGGGCCCCTTATTGTTTGGTTCTGGGTCATGTGGCCTCTCCCCAGTCCTCTGCGCACACCCCCTTATCTGGTGTAGCCCCTGTTCTACAGCCCTTGGTCGGCGAGTTAGCCCGACTGACCGGGGCTAACCCTTAACCCCCCGTGCCAAGTGTATAGTCTGTTGGAGTGGTCGTGTGGTGACGTCGGAACTATGGGTTGGCTATTGCGATAGGAGTGGACTACCAAGGGTATGGTCGCATGCACATATCAGAACCATGGGTTGGGGATAAGCCCCAACCCTTTATCCACCCAGACCTATAACCAAATCAAACTTAATTATTTATGGCGTCGTTTAAGGTTAAGACCCACCCGGTAGGTGGGCTAGTAGCCCATCTTACGCGAAGAGTTTGCTACCCATGGAGGTCATGGGTTCGATCCCCACAAACCCTCAACAAATTTTGCCAAATAATAACCAATAAAGGGGTGCCACGTGGTAGCCTAGGACTGGGCCACGTGGCACCTTCACATTCGACCAATAAATTCCACGTGTCACACAGTCATTCGACCATCTGCATATTCCCAATCCCTGTCAGCTGTCAGTCCAGTCAGTGCCACGTATCGTACGGTCGTGCCATGTTTCGTATGGTTGTGCCATGTGTCACCCTTGCAGTGGTGACATGTGTCACCACCTAAATCGTCTAACTTTCTGCCCAGTCAACAACCTATCCACATCAACATGCCATCACACCCTTCCACGTCAGCTGTATGGTCATATGGCCTGTACAGTTAGATGCCACATGGCAATGTATGGACTATACAATCATCAAATTTTTGCTTGTTTGGCAAAATGAACAGATCATGATATCCGAAGCATACGACATTCGTTTGAGCCTATTCAAGTTGTGTTGGGTTCGTATCGACGAGGTCTACTCACACGTCCTTTTTGAAACCATTCTAAGAACTTTGATTTCTAGGCCTTCCTGGACCCATTTTGGTCCTGAGATGCAATTCTGGATCAAAAAGTCAGGGATTTGATGAGTATAAGGGTGCCAAATAAAAGGAATCAAAGTGTAGACAAATTCAAAGGATTCAAAGGGATATAAACCTAAGAAGAACTAGATGGTTCTCCCCAGTGGAGTCGCCAATTTACTATGGTGAGAATTCTCCCCCTGTGGGAAGGTTGGTTTCCCCTTACTTGGGTTTCCTACAAGTGAGACAACCTCTAAAAAATGGACACTAACATCCTCCTAACTAACTATTTTATTTCCTTGCGGGAGGGTTGAGATAGAAGGAGAGAAGGTATGTGAACCTGATTTCTCATGTTTGTCCTCGCCGCTCCAATGGTTGAGCTCTGATCCAAGTAGCTCCCTCACGAAGTTAAACCTGCAAGAACATATAAACCTCGTCCTACTACTATATATGATTAGGTAATAACAACCCTGCCTATGGATAACTTACACAAAGTGATCAAATGAACAAGAAATTAATAAGACAGTACTAGAGAAATAGGCCAAGTTCTTATATTCAATGAAAAGTAAGAAGTTTACAACCTGATGATGCTACAATCCTCTAAGCTTCCTTATTCAGCCCTTGAACATGAATCCAACTCAACTTCTTCACACAGAAAAAGATTTGGCTCTCCTTAATAAGATCATAAGTTTGATATGCTTCTTTTACATCCCCCTCTCACTCTGAAATGGCCTGGTTATATAAATATAGGAAGGGTTAACCACTAGGGTAAATCATGAACATGATTGAATATAAGGTGGATTAGGTTAGGATTTGAGTTATCTTCATGGTTATTCTTTCTCCCAATATAGGATAGAAGGAGGCTCAAATCATATCTTGATGAAAACAAGAAAACAAACTGAGAACCATTTAGAACTTCCTCGAAGATTCCCCCTAAATTCATGGATTTTGACCAAATCTGCCTGGACACTCCCCTAGATAGGTGTACAAGGTATCAAGGACGTCCCCTTAACACTGGAATAGGAGTATGGATGCCCCCCCTGCATGGAAAGGGGGCGTCCATGGTCAAACAGAGCCAAGATTGAGTGGAAAAGATCAGATTTCCAGGGTTTTAAAGGTGTCTTCTTCTTCTTGATGCTCAAGGCCGGGATGTAATGGATCATTCTTACATGGTGTTGAGGTGGTGAAACTTAGGAGAACTATTTCAGATAAGGTACGACACTTATCATAATGGACCATGGCATTTGGGACACTTGCGACATCAAGCAGAGTGAAGTGCGACACTTATAACACTTAGCAAAGTGAAGTGTGACACTTACGACACTTAGCAAAGTGGGACAAAATGGTGTATAACAATATGCATATTTACAGAAGTGTGGATATACGAAATATAACTTCCATAAATGTGCATTTACGAAAGCCAACTTCCATAAATGCACATTGAATCAAGGTGACTTTCGTATATGCATGCTTCCGTAAATGTGCATTTATGGAAGTTGGATTTTGTATATGCGCATATATGGAAGCGTGCATATATGGAAGTAGACTTCCATAAATGCAAATTACCGACGACAAATTTTGTATATGTGCATTTACGGAAAGCGACATCATTAAATACTCCGACCAAAGATGCTTGACCTTATACATTGTTACCACCCAAACCCTTACTTTATGTGATGAAATCGTAAGCACAAGTAAGATGCTAGAGTAAATAAGCCTAGTTGGTTATATAGTTGAGCCAAAGCATTCCATTGTCTACCTATCGCAACCTAGTTGGGGACTAGCTTCCTCAATAATGACTCTCTTAGTAGATGCCACCATCAAGGATGGAACTATTTGATTGGGTCGCTGATATTGGTTTCTTGAAGGCAAGTCCTTGGTGATCAAATATGATTCCTCCTTCACAACATTCCATCATGTGGATTTTTATTTGGGATTTTGAGATTTTCCACTCTTAGGATTACTACTTCTCAAGTGAGATAGTGTTAATGATTGCTTCTTCTCCTATTCCTATAGTCTTAGTGGAAACTCAGTTAGGAGTCTAGGTCGAGAGTGGAATGGAATCTTCCACACACATGAATTGATCGAAACAGATAGAAAGTTCAATATTGGTCAAGGGGCATGTATGGAGTCAAAATATCCTTGTATTCCATGGTTTTTGGCATCAACTAATCATGAGAGAAATAAATTGAACTTGTTATTCTTGCATCCCTAAGCTTCAATGAGTTCAAATTTGTCACAATATAAAACCACATAAGTGTAGGTTGACCTGAATCAAGTCAACACTGTGGACATGGTGGATTGGCATAAGAAAACTCGAGAAATGGTTTCAAGAAAGATAATTCAACCTATAACAAGTGTGAAGAAATTACAAACATTGGTTATCAAGCTAGATGTTCAACTTAAGAATCATTTGAGGATTGTCAATAGAGTTAAAAAAATAAGATTCAAATCCTTAGAAAGAAATATCATAGCATCGGATAATGCATCTAAGGGTTATGAAAGTGTAAAAGGTCTGATGCATTGAAAGGATGTGGAATTGATAATTCTTAAATCTAAGTTAAAAATGCCTCAACATGAGCTAGTGAATTCTAAAGAATTGATAAGTTCTTATGACGAAAGAGACTTGTTTTCCTTACAAAATGGGAGGTTTCAAGAGATAAATTCATAGTTTTCAAGAGAGACAGAGGAGTTTAAGAAGGAAAAAGATAAACTCGCAAAAGAACATTCTCTCAAAATAGAAATATTGCAGCAAGAAATTATAGAGAAAACCTCCCAACTCAAGCCGTTATCATATGTTTTTCATATAGTTGACAATGATGATACAATTATCAACCTTTCTCACAATGAGGCCAATGTTGATGATATGTTGGATAATCTAACAACATACAAATCTCAAGTTTCAGAGTTGACAGGTGTTAAGCCCTAATATTGGCTCATTACCCCTTAATTGGGGCATATTATATTAGTAATGTTATTTTATTTATGTCAGCTTTAGGCCATTAGTTGTAATTATACCTCCTAGGCTCCTATATATACCAAGGAGACATTTTCATTTTGAATCATCTTGTACTTGAACATTTAAGTGGGGTAAAAGGAGGTTGCCCCCTCAAAGTGGCTTATTATATGAAATTATCTCTTTTTCAAGGCGTTGAGTACTTTTTCTGAGGTTTTTCTATGCTATATTAATATTTGGTTCTTAACATATGGTATCAGAGCTCAAGGTCTTAGGGTTTCGCTGCTACTTCTGAGACACCTTGGGATTTTTGCTATAAATTTTTTTTCTACAATGTTCTAGAAGGAACGGCTTGGAGAATATTTAGTAAATGGATCAAGGTACGTTGAGTTCAAAATTCATCTCCTGAGGCCTTATAATTTTGGAGATACAACTTGTACAAGATAGGGTTTTGGAATCATTCTGAAATGAGTCATTGCGGAAATTTCGCTATAAATTTTTTTATGTAACGTTTCAGACCCTAAACTCTGGAGGCCATTTACATAAATTAGTAAGATATCTGTGGTAAAAATTTCAGCTTCTGGATCATCTTAAATTTATATATACACCTTGTGTAATATAGGGTATCTGACTAGTCCTATTGACTAGTTTCAAGAAGGTGTTCTAGGTAAAACAATGATAACATCTTGCTCGAGTATCAAAATTGAGTGGGACTGGTTTCATTGGATCGTGGACAGTCTGTAGTATTTTGGGTGCGATTTTCAAAATTTTATATCAATTATTTTGTGCGGGGCACGCTATACAAGTGAGATCTCCTGGAAAGGCCAAAAATTGGCAAGTTGTGGGGAAGTTACCATAAATTCTACTTGGCACATCCAATTTTGATCAGACCTATGGCATTGCAGAGAAGAAATATTAGAGAACTACATAAAAGAAAGTTTCATACCCAGAAGGGCTGAAACTTGGGAAATACAACAAAAGACATATTGTCTAGCAGAACCACCTCAAAATCAAGGTTCAAAAGTGATACTTGGCCAACATGCCACCCAAAAAGGGAATTTCTACACCAAATAAGCCTCTAGAAAATCCTACTTGGACTCTTGATGAAGGTGAAGAAATGCATAGGGACATAAATGATTTACAAAAGAAGATAGTAACAAAAGATGAATTATAAGAGATGATGGAGGGTTTAAAAGGGGAGATCATGGAAGTATTGAAAAATTTTGTAACAGAGAAGACACCTGAAAGTGAAAATGCATCCCATGAAATTCATGATGAGGACACAAGGAAGGTGAATCAAGAATGGAGAAACAACTCCAACTTTGGTTTGAAGACCCAACCCATTCCCTAAGATCGATATGGGGAAGTTTGGTGGCAAGGACCCAATCACATGGGTACTTCAGATGGACAATTCTTTGATCTCCATAATGTACCACATACACAAAATGTATGAATTGCTTCTTTATATTTAGAACCTAATCAATTTGTATGGTATGGAATGGCTTTGTTCTCGCAAATCCTCGTCACTTGGACAATTTTCACGGAATAAATGGTAGCACACTATGTAAAGGGATACAAGGAGCAATACCTTCTTTGGCCTAATTGATAAATCTCAAGCAAGGGTTGGAGTTATAGACACATTGAGAAGTACAAAAGGTGAATATAAAAGTGCTTAGATATTCAGTTGAGCACTTGATTGATGTATTCATAGGAACTTTAAAGGATAACATTCAACATGAGGTTAAAAAGCCTTTAGGAACCCAAATCATTGGAGAATGCATTTAAGGTGTAAAGAAATGTTGAAAGTAAAAATATGGCTATGGCCCTTTGGAAGGACCAATCCTATCTATAGAGAACAATTATCCTTCTTATAAAACACCCCTCAAACTACAAGGTTGACACCTCAACAATTGGAGGAAAGAAAACAAAATGTTTATGCTTTAATTGTGACTAACAAATGCAGGTAAAGGGACATAAGTGTGGTGAGGAAGAAATTATTCTACATAGATTGGCAGAGGAAGAAGAAGAAGAGCAAGAACCATCTCCAAGGTAGCATTGAAGAAGTTTAAATTCACGAAGAGTTGTCCACAATTTGTCATGCAAAATGCATTGGTTGGAATTAGCACTCCTCAAACCACTGAAGATCAGAGGATCATCAAAAAGAAAAAGGTCAAAGTCCTAATTGATTCTGGAAGTACTCATAAATTTTCATTCATATAAATTAGCCAAAGTTCTCAATTGCTTTGTATATCACATTGAAGTTTCAAGTAATGATTGCAGATGGAGGAATATCAATTGCTCCAGGAAAATACAATAAGATCAATCTTACTATGGGGAATATGTAATGAATAGTCAATAGTTGCTATACCCATGGGTTAGTGTAGATGTTATCTTAGAATCAGTGTTTACAATCATTAGAACAATGGCTTTTTCAATTTGCTCAAAGAACTTTTCATAGAATTTTCATTGGAAGGAAAATTGAGTTAAGAGGTATCCTGAAGCAGATGGTGATAGCTCTAACGGCATGACAAAATTATTGAAAAGGGGCATCAAGGCGTTATTGCACAACTATGATCACTAGATGTTCAAACATCTAAGCCAATATTAGAAGAAACTAAGGTAGACCCTAACAAGATTAAAGTGTGATGGGTGGCGATTAAAACATTGGAAGAATCTTAGAGGATTTTTGGAGTTTGGCCAGGAGTTACACTACCACAAAGTTTGATTGAAACTATGGAAGAATAGCAACACCTTTACTTGACACTAACTAAGAAGGATGCATTTTCATGGACTCCAGGAACAACTAAAGCTTTTGAAAAACTTAAAGAGGTGATGTGTAAAGCTCTGTCTTGACTTCCTCCGGACTTCACAAAGCAACTATTGTAGAATGTGATGCCTTAGGAAATGGGATTGGTGGCATCCCTAATGCAGAAGGAAGGCCCCTAGCTTTTTGAAAGTGGGCCACTCAGGGAAAGGACTTACACAAACCCATTTATGAGAGAAAGGAAATGATGGCAATACTATGTGCATTGAAGAAATGGTGTCCTCACCTAATAGGTAAGCACTTCAAAGGTCAAAAAAGATCATGATAGTGTTAAATACTTCTTGAACAAAGAATATCTTGGGAAGAGACTTTTAGCAAAATGGGTAACAGATATTGGAACATGGATTTTGAAGATCCCTCTATATAAAAGGGAAGCAAAATGTTGTGGCGGATGCACTCTCGAAAGGATGAAGATGTTGAGGACTTTCTGTGTGCTATCTCAATCATCCAACTTGGGTGGATAATAGAAACAAGGGATGAATGGAAGAATGTGTAGAAAAAAGTGTGGACTCTCATTCAAGGGATTTGAAAGCAAAGGATTCCGATGCATCGGATATATTTACATGGAAAAAATGATTCACTATGGTACAAAGATCGCTTATATTTATGTAATAACTCCCAACTCAAACAAAATTTCCATTGGAATTGCACACCTCTCGGTGGGAGGGCACTTTCAATTTTAGAAAACCTACCACAGAGTCAAGAAGGATTTTTGGGATGGCCTTAAAAGCGATGTTAAAGGTTTGTGGCAAAATCATTTTGGTTTGCCAACAAAATAAAGGTGGAAACAATTAAAGACCCAGTTACCGTTACAACCAAATTATCCATCCCAAGTAGGTGCTAGGAGAGGTTCCATGGATTTCTCAGGTTACCAAATTTTGAAGGAAAGAGTATCATCACGGTGATTGTTTTGATGGAAATATTGACTAAGTACACACACTTTTTGTGCACTCTCATCCCTTCAAAGCTAATTATAGTTTCCATCACATTCATGGAGCGGTTCAAAGCTACATGGAAGCCCAAGATTATTATAAGTGGCCAGTCCATCTTCACTAGACATTTTTTGGACATGAATTATTTTTCTTGTTTGGGTACTCAAGCTGGCTCAGGCTCATCCCTATCATCCTCAATCACGATGGACAAGCGAGATAGTGAACAAATGTAAAGGAAGGCTACCTTCGTTGCTTTGTCTCACGATAAATTAAACACAATGGTTCAAATGGTTACCCTTGGCAGAATGGTGGTATAACTACTTCCTTTCATCTTGCAACAAAAATGACTTTCATTATGGCACTTTGGATTGCAGCCTCCTTCCATCACTTCTTCTCTAAAAAAATCCAAGGTTCAAGCGGTGGAAGATCATGAGAATCAATACCAATTTCTCCAAATATTAAAGGACAACCTTGTTGAAATAATGTAACTACGAAGAGCATTCTTATTATTATTGTATTTTGTTATTAAGTTAATCCCCATTGTGGATTAATCATGTCAGTCATTGTAATATAAGGACAAATTCCCCTTTTGCGGATTGGTCGTGGGACAATTATAAAGGGAAGAATAAAGAATTCAGCCCCAATAGTTGTGAAGACCCTGAAATTAGTGGGTGGGTTTACACCCACCCAGTGAAGATTGACCTGCCCGGTAAAACCCTCTCCGCAGCGTGCGATCTTGTAAATGCAGAGGCTGGCGCCTCACTAACACAACTCACTTGCCTCATTCTCTTATGAGGCAAAATGCAATTTCCAGTTGGATAGAGGGATAAGAGTGGCACATCTATTGGGGAGGACTTTCCTTATTGGTTTGAGTTATCTCTTGAACATTGTATAAGCTGGCATGATAAACAAGTTTTTATTTGGTTCTACTCTTCCCTAGGGTTTCCGGGATAAATGTTGTGTCTTATGTGAATGTAATTTCTCTAGTTATCTTGTTCTTATGATGCTCTTATCTATTAAATCTGAGGAGAACTATAATAATGGCATAAACATTAACATGGTTTCGAGCCAACCTGAAGAATAACAGATTAGCAAGTGAAAAACATCATTATTACCGTACCCAAAAATTAGGGTTTTGCAAAGTATCTCTTTTGGCTCTAAACACCTAGAAAGATGTGCCCTCCCCAGGGATCATTTTGTCACTTAGAACGCACCTTTTCAGGTGGTTTGGATCTCCCAGTGAAACCTTAATTTCACAAAGTACCAGAAAAACAGTACGAGAAGTACGGAAGTGCGAGGAAAACTACAGAAGCACTAGTCGAGAGAAATCCGTAGATCAGATTTGGAGAAGAATTAAGTTGGATTTTTTGAAATTTGTTGCAATGCTACCTCAACTTTCAGTATCTATCCCCTAGATCAGGAATTTCAAAATTTGAAGTTTGTGAAATTAGGGTTTCCTCAAAACCCTAAGTTTAAGTTAATAGTTATGCAGTCTGAGACGATTCTGATTTACAATACCAGTTCGTTTGTACCGATTCTCGATTCTTGGTAGTAGGCCAGTTCAATCACCCTTGAAGTTTTAGTAATCGTGATATACTTTGCTACCGGATGGAGCCACTACCTACAATGCTATCAGATGTATGTACTTACATATGTTTAATGGTTCAAACCTAAAGAGTATTTGCATGGGAAAGGATCTCTTGCCATAGATCCAACACATTAGGAGGAATGATGCAACCCGGTGTGATTATTCTAATATACAACTATTTGTTATGAAATTATCTTGATTAGTGTTGCATGTTGAGCTATGATCAAATTATTAGAAGAATTAAAGTTGATCATAGAGCTTATCTCTAACCCTAACCTTAAATCAAGGAATAGTATTATCTTAGTGCAGCGAACGGAGTTGGAGAGAATACTTTTAATCTTGAGTGAAGGAGACTAGAAAGAAAAGCAAGTACTCACTCTTGAGGTCAAGGCTCAGTTTTGATTAATCAAGATTTAAAGAGGTACACAGATGACAAGATGATGACTTTAGTTGAGACAACAATCATCATAAAAGTATTATCTTGATAGCATGTGAGAATATAGAAATATATGTCACTGCATTCTAATATGACTAGCACTAGGAGAAACCTCGTGTGTTAGTTTCAGATTGCCATGGAAGAATGCTTGGTCACAACACTGTAAGAGTGTTGACCTCATTTAAATGACTATTCCTTACCTTTAATCTTTGCTTGAAACAAGTTACAAGTGATAATACAAAGAACTCTTGTGATGATAGTTTGTTCTATTGATTTATATTATCAAAAAGGATATTAATCTTGCCCATTTGTTTTATTGACACTTGCTCCAGGTCACATGAGGAAGCCTAGCAAAGGTTGTAGAAGGCAACGTGCTAAAGAGGAGATCATAAATGAAGCAATCATCAGGTGAAAAGAAGAAGGTGGGTCACTACGAAGCTGCCATGACCACCACTATTGAAGATGCATGTGAACTCTAGAAGATTAGCTCACATCAACTACAAAGCTACCATACATATGCCAAAATTTATCCCTTGGAGTTTACGGAGACAAAGAGTGATCATGAGAAGGCATATGCAATGTGGATTCATGAGAAGAACATCAAGAACCCTTTCCAAAGAGGAACAACCAAAGCGGAAGACATGGAACTCATTATTCGGGCGGTGTGGCCAATGCCATCATCCTCCATTAAGCGGGTATGTATACTGCTTCATGTAATTTATTGATGATTATTCTCATTAAAGACACGGATATATTTCTTAAAATCTAAGATGAAGTATTGATGGTCGAATTCAAAGAAACCCTTGATAGAGAATGCTCAAGAAAG
Organism: Picea sitchensis; assembly: GCA_010110895.2. Classification (NCBI taxonomy): domain Eukaryota; kingdom Viridiplantae; phylum Streptophyta; class Pinopsida; order Pinales; family Pinaceae; genus Picea; species Picea sitchensis. The sequence goes on from SNQJ01S0072535.1 coordinate 28,837, forward strand.
ATTAAGGTACTCAAGTTAGATAATGGAGGAAATATACCTCAAAGGAGTTCATAAACTACAACGAGAGATGTTGGGGTAAAGAGGGAACTAACTACTCCTATAATCCTCAACAAAAGCGGTGTAAGGCTGAAAGGAAGAAGCTCAAAACAATTATGGGAAGTTAGCAAGACCATGATTCTGATCCCAAAGATCTATGTGCTTATGGCGAAGCAACAATGGCCAGTTGTTTATGTGCATAGCGGATTATCCGCCGTGCACTTGGGTTCAAGATCCAGAAGAAATGTTCAGGAAAAGAAGCGGAGGTAGCCATCTCAAAATATTTAGTTATCCAGTGTTTATTCATATAAATAAAGAAAAAAAAAAAAAAAAGGCGGAACCCTTAGGAAGAAGGAATATTTAATGAGAATCATGAGGTATCAAGGCCTTCAGAATCTACATACCTAGTCACCGCCATTTTGAGATCAGAAGGGACGTGACAATTGATGAAGAAGAAACACTTAAAAAAATCAAGAAGATGCGGCTTGGAAAGTAGAAGGAACACAGCAAATCCCGAGGGACTACCAAAATCCCGTGAGGAAGTTCCAATTGCGAACACAGCCAAGGAAAATTAAGTAACTTCCCCACGATGAGGATCACGAAGATCATGATATAGCGGAAGTTCAAGAACCTCCTCAAATGGCCTTCTCCCATAAAAAGCGCACCTTGGGCAAGAGGCTTATTTCCAATATGGAGAGAAGTATGGTGACTCGAGAAGGTACCAGGGCGGTGAAAAGACCAAGAAGCCATTCTCGGTTACGGCTTTTAATGTGCAATCACTTGATGAAGACCTACATGATTTGAAGAGGCCATTCAAAGAAGGAATGGGCGAGAGCCATTTGGAGAATACCAATCCATAATAAAGAATGATGTATGGAAATAGTTCCCGGACCAAAGTAAGGGATGTGGTATCATCAAAATGGCTCCTTCAAAATAAAACATGTTCTTGATGGAAGTATTGATAAATATAAAACAATATTTATCAAGCTAAACTTTCCCCGGAAAGGAAGGTATTGACTATGAAGGAACATGCTCCTATATGGCGAGATACACTTCGATCCAGGCCATTATAATCTTCTTTGCCAGATGGAAGTGGTACAGGATGGACATGAAGGCAACTCACCAGATGGTGTTATCGAAGAGGAAGTGTATATAAGAAGAGAAACCCCCAAGATTTGAGGTTGAAGACATGAAGTCTCATGTCACCCGATTGAAGAAAAACCTTATCACAGTTGGAAACAAACTCGAGCTTGGTATGGCCATATAGATAGTTTCTTGACGAGATTAGGCTTTACCAAGAGCAAAGCGGACTCAAATTTCTACTTCAAAATTATGGATAATGAGCCAATAATATTACTCTTGTATGTGGATGACTTATTCTAGCTAAGAAGAAAATCTCATCGTTAAGAATATAGCGAGACTTTACCATGAGGAGTTTGAAATGAAAGACCTTGGCCTAATCACATTACTTCACTTAGGAGTCTTACGAGGTATGGCAGAGTCGGAAAAGAATCTTCCTTAACCCGGAAATGCAATTGAAATCTGCAAAGAGATTGACATGCTAGAGAATGAGAATCCATGGAATACTCCCATGGAAATGTGCAGAAGTTGTTAATTAGAATGCTTGAAATTGATTTGATAAGATGCTATGCAGAACAAGTTATTGAATTAGCTGATGTACACGACGACACCAGACCAGGACATACATTTCTGGATGAACACCTATACAGAAATTCAGGTTCTGGTGGGCCAGGGCATTATTCACCTATTGTTTGCAAAACATGTGATGAGGTACTAAGGTACAATGGATTATGGTCTCGGCTATTATGGGAGATCATGACTTCACATTAGTGGATATATTGATGCAGATTAGGCTGAGGGCGTTAGCGACAAATAAAAGCACTTCAGGATGTTGTTTGATTTGGGATCAACTATGATCTTGTGGCGGAGTAGGAAACAATCGATGCCTCTAGCCAGTGGGCAGATACATGTTCTACTAAGGCTGCTTTGGCTTCCTGTAAGCCGAAATTTCTTGACAGAACTATTTGATTTGGAGATGAAACAACTGCGATTCTATGCTGACAATCAAAAGGCTGCACCAAAATGACATGAATCTTGTGTTCCCTGACGAGGTGAAGCATAGAGATCTGCTATCATTTCATCAGCGACATGGTATAGAGAGGAGCCTTGGAGCTCCAATACGTGCCATGAGGATGAAACCGAGGTTGTTGGCGTGTAACTAAGCCTCTATCTCATGTAAAAGTTTGAACACTTTGAGATAAGCTTGGTATAGATCCCGTGGCCTTCCACGATGAGAGGTATATATTTTCTTCTGACCTCCTTGTTAGGCGTAAAGCATGGCGTCGTGTGATCCTATGGCCGATTGTTAGATGTAAAGCAAGATAAGTCATGCTTCTAACCTAGTTATTGGGCGTAAGCATGGCGTTCAGTCCTTCACTATTTCCTCCATGGTCCATTCCATCCATCCATCCATCCATCCATCCATTCCTCATTCCTATTCTCTCCATTCCATTCCATTCCATTCCTCCTTCCTCCATTCCATTCCTCCATCCATCCATTCCATGTCCGTCCATTCATCCATTTCCATTCCATCCATCATCCATCCATTCCATCCATCCATCATCCATTCCTCCTTCCTTCCTTCCATTCCTGTCCATTCCATCCATCCATCCATCCATCCATTCCATTCCATTCCATTCCATCCATCCATTCCATCCATCCATGTCCTGTCCATCGTCCTTCCTCCGGTCCATTCCGGCTCCAGTCCATTCCATGTCCATTGTCCATTCCATTCCTCCATCCGGGCTCCATCCATTTTCCGTCCATCCATGTCCGTCCTCCATGAATCATCCATTCCTTCCTCCTCCTTCCACTCCATTCCATTCCGTTCCATTCCATTCCTTTCATTCCATCCATTCCATTCCATCCGTCCATCTTCCGTCCATTTCCTTTCCTTCCTTTCCGTCCATTCCGTCCATTCCATCCATTCCTCCGTCCGGTCCTTCCTCCTTCCATCCATCCGCTCCATCCATTCCATTCCGTCCCATTCCATCCCCATTCCATCCCCATTCCATCCATCCATTCCATCCTTCCTCCTCCTTCCTTTCCATCCATTCCATTCCATTCCATTCCGTCCATTCCATTCCTTTCATCCTCCATTCCATCCATTCCTCCATTCCATCCATTGTCCACTCCTCCATGGTCCCCTCCTCAGACTCCGTCCGGGTCTCAAATCCTCCAATGGGGCCGATCCTATAAACCACGCGCTGTTTGAAGACGATTCACTCTTAATCGGAGGTGCCTCCAATAGAATAGCTCGAGCCATAGATTTGGTTCTAAAAATTTACTGCAGATCCACGGGAGCTGTTATCAATGAAAGTAAAAGCGAAATATACAGCTGGAACATTAGCCACCAGGAGCTCGAAGGCATCTCTACCACACTCGGATTTAAAGGCCACGAAAACAGGGAAAGAATTCAGTACCTCAGGCTCCCGATTATCGCTGGTGGAAACAAAAGATCCATGTGGACGAGCCTCATTTCCAAAATAAAAAAACAGAATATCAGCGTGGGGCGGATTTTGGTTAACAAGAAGCGGTAAAGTCACACTCATCAGTGCATTATTTCGTGATTCACTATGTCAGTACTGCGTTCTCTTGGCCCAGGCGGTAAATGAAGCGGATCTCCAGCTCATCGAGACTTTTACACCTACGTGGCGGGGAAGAATTAGCGATCACCAAAATGAATCCCAGTGGTGGGAGGCAGTCCAGGAAGACCCAAAGCGGAGGGAGGTTTACAAATTCAGGTTAGATCTCGCCGCCAGTTGTGGAAAGACAGATATTGTAGGAAGCTAATTAATGACCCATGCATCGGTGAATTCCACCTTGAGAAAATATAAGATGTGATTGGCTCAGCAATCTCGGTTGATAACCTTTGCAAATTACGCATAAAATGTGGAAGCTATGTTTACCGGCAACAACTTTTCAAAAAAACGGTGTAAATTCTTGGCAATGGCAAAGAGCGTCAATTTGGAAGGATATCATAATGGGAAGAGAACCACTGGATGAAAATGCCGAAATTGCAGACCTCGTAGAATGGCTGGAGAGAGCAGGAGTAATCAGACTTTATGACCTTTCAAAATGGGATCACTGAGGGGATTGGGCAGGATGGGACTTTCTCGGAGTACCTCCTCGTTTGGCTCAGCAACAATCCATTCTAGTGGACCTGCTGGAGGACGTTGCCCCAGCCAATAGAGCCACCAAAGACAGATGGGGTTGGGGCCAGACAGGAATATACACTTGAGGATATGAGAGCTGCGGTCATCAAAAAGCAGCAGTCATACTCCGGCTTTTTGGAAAGATGCGGGATCAGTTATCATCCAAAAGTGAACTTCTTTTCACGGACCCTTATGCAACAAAATCCTTAGGGAGAGAACATGGAAAAGAAGACATAAGGTAGGGCCCCTGGATGCGCTTTACTGTAATAATTCGGTATCGGCATCTTTTCGTTGTTGCTGCCAGCCAAAGAGGTTTGGGGCTCTTCCTTGGGATTTCCATATCATTATCCCCTCAGAATTAGGTTCACGAACTTTTGCCTCTTGGGAATCAAATCTTTTGGCCAATTCCGTCTAAATCTTCTTGGACCAAAATATGGACGGCTGATGCTAAGCGTATAAATACGTTGAGATTTGGTTAGCCCGTATCGAAGATCTTCAAGAGACAATCTCCGTTGCAAGTAGCGACAAAAGCTAAATCTTTCCTTTTGGAAGCGGCACAACAACAATATCTAATAGAGGATCCTCTGTTACTTCCGAAGGAAAAGAGGTGGTTATTGTTGGTCCCTCTTCCAAGTAAGCTTCTTCCATCACCAAAAACAGCCAATCCAGAATGGTGAATTAGAGTTGATGAAGTCAAATTTGAGTCATGGTGGAGGTCCAAGCTTATGCAATCTTCTTGGCCAGGGCATCTAAAAGAAATCGAGGTCTTGGTAGGAGCGAGAAGTCTTATACTCTCAGCGGGACTTCAAAAGATTGTTTCTGCTGGGGTTTAGGTCATAAATCCAACAATCAAGCTGAGTTGTTAGGGATCACCAAAGCTTGCCTTCTTGCCAGAGAAAAGGGAGTGAAAGATGTTCAAGTTTTTTGGAGACTCAGAGGTAATAATAAGAAATCTAAACATGAGTACCCGGTTCAACAATGCCAGCTTAAACAAAATCCTAGAAAGACTTAAGAGAGTTGTATTAGACTTCAATTTGTGCAAATTTTACCACATCTTAAGAGAGGTGAACAACGAAGCTGATACGATGGTGAACAAAGGCAACTCTCTTGTGAAAGGCCTTCTAATTGTAAACAATGAAACATATTATCAAATCCACTGAAAATGATGCCCTTCAAAAGAAGTTTTAAAATGAAATGGAAAACTTAACGTATTAAAGGGTAAGCCTCAAGCAAAGACCCACTTTTCTTCGAGTTAAATAAATCCTACAGCCGTTTGGAGTTAAAAAAAAAAAAAAAGATGTTGTGCATAATAATAGAGACATGATATTTATTATGAAATGTACACTTGTTCCCTTCATGATTAATTATATATCAAGTAAATGTACATTATTAACATGGAACGTGTAATGGATTTTGTTTGTGAATGTTTTGTATATTAAAATACTTAACTCAACTTTTTGATAACGTTTAATATTCACTACTCCTTATTGGTATTCGAGTATTTCATATTTCAAACTCTTTGAATAATATACTCTATTTAGTTTCTTATTTTTTATTTTTATAGTAGTTATGTGTTCTTAAGAAACTTTCTTTCTATGGATTGTAGTGAAATTTATTTGGAGTTAAGCATGTTATGTTATTCTTTCAACATATATTTCAAATTCCATTATATTTAAATATTGTTTATTCAATGTGTGATACCCCTCTAGCTACTTAATTAGTCTAGAAAAACTTAAAGTGGTGAGGCCTCCAAAGCCTTTGAATTTATATTCCTTGGGAAATGACACATGAAAAAGTTTTATTGTTTGATGGTGAAGAAGCCTAAAACAATAGGCTTCCTAGATTCTTGTTTTGGTTAGATATTATTTCCATTTACACTCACTTAGTGATTATAATATTTTAATTCCTGTCTTGGTTAGATATTATTTCCATTTACACTCACTTAGTGACTATAATATTTTAAGTATTTTAAGCTAAAGTGAGGTCAAAGACTCCAATTCATTATGATCCTAAAAATCTTATTGTATAAGCAAATAGATGGCAAAAAAGTTGGTTCTACATCTTCATGTATGCCTATAGTTGAATAAAATCTCATTCATGAATCTGACTATTTTGATGATAAACATGAATTTAGAACTCCTCATAGAGCTCTTTTTAGTTCTTGTTTAAAAGGAGATACATCATTAGTTTGACTTTTCACATTCAAGTTTTCTTTGGTATCTTTTTGGAAAATTTTATCTATCTTTAATCCAAACTAGTTTTAAAATTTAATTATTTGATTTATTATAATTTTTTTTATTTATATTTATATATAATAAATATAGTAAATTATAGAGATACAATTTTTATTTATCATATTAATTTTGATTTATTATATTTTTAATTCAACCAATATTTAAATTTATTCATTTGATTTTTTATTTGTTATAAATATAAAATACAATTTTAAAATAATAAATTATATATATTTATGAAAATATATATATATATATATATATATATATATATATATATATATATATATATATATATATATATATTAATTTTTATTTATTTTCATAAAAACAATATTAAATTTGTTATTTTATTTTCTTAAAAAATCACAATAACAAATTTTTAAAGTAATGATTTATTATCTTTCAAACTTCAGTTATTAATGACAAATCTATAATGTTAAAATCAATTGTATGACAATGTTAGATGAATTTAAATGTGAAAAATGAAATTGATGGTAAAAAAAATTTGATTTTTTTGTTATTTTAATAAAAGAATTATATATATATATATATATATATATATATATATATATATATATATATATATATATATATATATATATATATATATATATTAATATTGTCTTATTTGAACTTTGTGAGTTACCATCAAATTTGGTATATTAATGGTAATGTATTATTTGAACTTTGTGATTACCATCAAATTTCGGTACAAAATGTATCAAAATTATAAACAAAAAATGTATATTTTAGTTAAAAGTTAATGCACAGACTTTCCAAGTTTATAATGTATTTTCATTAATTTTGTTGGGTTTTTTATAATGAATTTAGGAAAAACCATTGTTTAATTTTAATTTATTGATAGCGGTTATTATAAATAATGATTAAAGTTCATAAATAAATTTTTTTAACATTTAAAAAAATCAAATAAAGTTTAACCTAATAAAATGTTTATATTTATGAAATAATACAATTTAAATATTTAAAAAATTTAAATTTAAATGTCTTTACTTTAAATTTAAATTTAAATATTTATTATGTTTTTAATGGTTTTAGATAATATGTGATAAATGATTCAATGTTTTAACAAAACAAATTTAAATATTGGTTGAATTAAAAATATAAAAAAATTAGTTATTTGATTTTTTATATTTTTAATTCAATTAATATTTAAATTTATTCATTTGATTTTCTTTTTTTTTAATAAAAACAATGTTAAATTTAAATTGTTATTTTATTTCTTAGAAAATCACAATAACAAAATTTTGAAGTAGTGATTTATTATCTTTCAAACTTCTAAAGTTATTAATGACAAATCTATAATGTCAGGATCAATTGCACGACAATGTTAGATGAATTTAGATGTGAAAAATGAAATTGATGGACAATACATATAGATAAAAAAACTTGAATTTCTTTTTGTTATTTTAACGAGAATTAAAAAAAAAAAAAATTATCTCACAAGAACTAGAACTTGTTTATTTAAGCCTCTATGCACGAAAAGATTAATATTTTAATAAACATAATTTTTTTTTAAGATTCCAAAAATATTAATGGTAATGTATCACATGAACTTGTACATTTTGGTTAAAAGTCAATGCACATAATTGTAATGGTTAAAAGTCAATGAACATAATTGTAATGGTTACATTAACCCTTGAGAGCATCAATAAAGACTTCCTATTTTCATTAATTTTGTTGTGTTTTTTATAATGAATTTAGGAAAAACAATTGTTTAATTTTAATTTATTGGTAGTCGTTATTGTTAGTCATCATTAAATAAATAAATAATGATTAAAGTTTATAAACAAATCTTTTCAACATTTAAAAAAATCAAATAAAGTTTAACCTAATAAAATAGTTTATATTTATAATAAAATATATTTATAATAAATATTAACTTGTGTAATTTATGCACAAGTTAAGTTAAAAAAGACAAACAAAACATATTTTTATTAATAAAGAACATTAAACAAATTTCTTAAACCCTTGTTTCCGAAAGAGTTCTAACCAATAATAACCCCAAACTTCCATTCAATTCATGATAATGGCCATGATAACGCCGATGCTCCTTTCAAGTCAATTCATGAAACAAATTAGATAAAGAGTAATGAAGATTTCGTAATCTGGTTTATGTCAATAACAACAAAAATTATAATTAAAAACAAATCTATATTAAAACCACCAAAGCTAGTATTGGAAACTCGAAAATAGATAAAACTTTATGTCGGCTTAGTTGGAGGAAGAGATGCAAAGTTTAATGAAAGTTGTTTCTATTAAATTCTTTTCGCCGCCGTCACTTTGTTAGTGTTGTAATCTTGGGAGAGTTAACCTAAAGTAAAAACTTATTTACAAAAGTATTTTTATAAAACTTATTTACAAAAGTACTTTTATTTAACTTATTTACTAAAAATGAGCATAATAAATAGTAATTACACTAACATTGACCTTTTCCTCGAGGGTATCAAGAACCCCATAGACCTTTTGGGTGAAGCACATAAATAAAAATATGTACACGCCCAATTTATTTCAAGCAGTGAAGAAGCATCACCATTTAATGGAACCCCATCAAGGATGTAGTATAAATAGCAATAAGGGAGACAATCTATCAACATCTACGCAAGGCATCCCTCTAAAGGGGGGTTGACAAGGCATCCCTCTAAAGGGGGGTTGACAATAGAAGGGGAAGAAAACTTGAAATCATTACTATACGAGTACAAAATGTTGGTCTTTTCACTTATCATCATCCTTTGAGTGAACAAAAGTGAGATGAATTAGAGTTAAGAAAAGAAATAAAAAAGGACAATATTGATAAATATGTTGCAAAATACATGAGTCTTTCAATCTTAAAATGGGAATCAACATTTCTCTTTGGATTTGAGGAAATTGTCCCTCCATGGGTGTCCAATAAGTTCTCACCCATATTCATCATTTTGCTTCTCAACCCATGGGGTATTAATAGTAGTTTCCAACCATTGTGCAATGAAAAAATAATACTTCAAAAGGAGAATTATCTAATATTGTTAAGAATGAATGATTTTGGAAAATCAAAAGAATCGAGGTCTACCCAAACATACTAAGATTATGGGTATGTACTCCTAGTCTCATCATGTAATAAGCTTATCTCTGTATCATATATAGTTGGGACATTGTAGTTGTAACTCTTTTATGGTAATGGACCTTGTAACCCCTCTTAAAACTCAAATCTTCTAACATTTGAAGATTATATAAAATATTTTTCAGTGATTAAAATAAATATATTACTATACAAAATGTATAAAAATAAACTATGTAAACTAAGCATATAAGCATAATTTATTAAATTGCTTGCTTAGTCCAATCTGGAGCAAACTTTGTTGCGAATGTATTCACTCTCATTGTCCTCTCCATTCACTATACCAAATAGGATTCTTGTTGATTTTGTATCTTCGGGATGTATTCCCATAAGAGGTCGAGGTGTCAGGCATGTGGAAATATTTGTTGGCACCATATCAACCTTTTATTTAAGTGAAATCGGCCTTGGAATGAGGCTAGGGCCTCATGGGCAAGCTGATGGGCTTTATGGGCTTGTGTTGGGGTTTCACACCCACAAAGAGGAATAAAATATTCTAATTAATTATTGACTTTAGAAGGGGCTCCTAAACTCACTCATTAGACTCCTATATAAGGAGAGGAGAGATTGTGCAAATCTTATTATGACATTGTGTTATAATGGAGTTGGCATAAGTGAGTCTGCACTTGTGTCAAGGAGCTTGGTGATTTCAGCAAGGGAATTTTTTCAACTATGGAAAATTTGGCCTTGGGATAAAGGACTCTCTATTTTCTGTTATGGATAGGGAAATCTCACCGCACATGTGGAGGAGAGATGCGGTTGTAGAAGTGAAGAAGTCACGCATGTGGTACGAACCGTACAAAAGTGTTTGTACGGCGTTTCAGTACATGTACGCATGTTGCAGTGGGAACAATCGTGTATGTACGCAGGTTTTAGTGGGAATAGTAGCATATGTATGTGGGTTCCAATAAAGATATTTACGTATGTCCATATAGGATTTCTTGGCAGGAGCGTGTATTTACATGTTGGCATCAACAACAGTACGGGTAATGTCAGAAGGTTGTATAGGTGGTATGCAACATATTTGTAAGTTGGGATTTGTCCTGGGAAGTTTGTTGATTTTGTGGTTGTATAAAGGACTAGTTTTGTCCTCAAATTTGGTGATTTTTGTAAGTTGTTGAGAGGGATGCCTTTTTCCTCATAATTTCTTAATTTGATAAGACTTATAGAACAGAAATTTTGTGTCTCTTGATGATTCTTCTTTGATCTTGTTTTTTATGCTGCTATATTTTTCAGTCAATGATTTCAGTGAAAAATTGTTTAGTGATAATGGCTAGGGTTTATTATTAGATCACTAGGAAACCATTTTCAGGTCTGAAATTAGTTACATAGAGTTGCATGTGAAAATTGACTTGGTATCAGAGCGAGGATTTGAAGAGAAGAGGATCGTCTTGAGACACATTTGTACTACAATACTAGAGGATTGTTGTTCTTGTTCTGGGCAGGTCACAATGGTGAACAAATTAAAGATTGAGGACAGGTTGGAAGGGGCAACCAACTTTCGTGCTTGGAAGGCTAGGGTTCTTCTTTTGTTGGAAGAGAATGACCTCAAGGAGTATGTTGAGGGTATGGTTGCAAGCCCTATTGATCTGCAGGAATTAGCATCTCACAAGAAGAAGGAAGTGAAGGCCAAGCGAGTGTTGCTAGAATCCATAAAGGATCACTTGATTCCTCACATTGATAAGAAGACATCATCTAAGGAAATGTATGATGCTTTGGCAGGTTTATACCAAAATGTGATTACATATTGGAAGTTACATTTGAAGCACCAGCTTCAAGTTGTCAATATGTCCAGTGAGGACACAATTGTGAACTATCTTATGGAGATTACACAAATTCGAGATCAACTTGTGGCCATTGGTGATAAGGTGGAGGATGTTGAGTTGGAGAATATAGCATTGAGGGGTCTTCCCAGGTCTTGGGAACCATTTGTGTAGGGGATCTGTGCATGAGAGAAGTTACCAGAATTTGATATACTTTGGACATAGTGTATCATGGAGGAGACTCAATTAGTATTCATGGATGATTTGGATGGTGTGGTGAAGAGTAGCAGTGATGAGAACTAAGCCCTTGCAACCCGTATTAGGAAGGAAAAAAGAGGTTATCCTGGTAGAAGTAATTCTCTCTCGAGAGAAGCATCTCCATAACCAAGATGAAAGAAGGATCTTAGTAAAATCGTATGTTTTGAGTGTCATGAAGATGGTCACTATGCTTCACAATGTCCACACTGGAGGGGAAGGGGAAGAAGGAAGCATGCATCGACATCAGAGGTTGATGAGGTTTCAAATAGGTTTCAGAGGGAGATCTTGTTGTTTTTCACCCTTTCAAGTACAATTTCCAGTAGGGCAACTTGGTTGGTGGATAGTGAAGCATCTTTCCATATGACAGGTGCATGAGATTTTTTTGACAACTTCACATAGATTGGCTCAGACTTGTGTGTGGAGCTTGGTATGGGAACCGAGAATGCGGTACAAGGATCTGGTACAATATCATTTAGGTTGGAGTCAGGAGAAGTTTTGAGGGTGTAAAATGTGTTATGGGTTTCATAACTCAGTAGGAGTGTTCTCTCGGTCTCATATATTGAGAAGAAAGGCTACCACATTTTGTTTTGACATGGACAGGTGTTGTTTGTACCCATATGATCTAGCTTCATATCAACGATGGTTCTTGGAGTTAGGGAGGGAAACCAACATAGGCTTAGGGGCCAACCTGTGAGAGTTGTGACAAGCAGTAGCAAAGAGGCAGATGAGGAGGAGTAGGTAGCTCCACCAGTGGTGAGGCAGGTAGCCCCACCAACAACACAGGTTCAAAGGGAGTAGGTAGCTCCACCAGTGGTATAGACTTAGAGAGATATAAAGTTCATAGGGAGAAAACCCTCAAGATCCAGTAGGGAAGAAAAACCTTCCATGGCTATTCAGAGGAAGTTGGACCTCAAGGGGAGTCAACATGATCATAGGGAGCATCACTCATCCAGAGGGAGTCCACTTTCAGGTACATGTGGAAGAGAGGAGTCTTCCAAACAAGTGGCATGGGTTGAGGAGGTTGGACATGAGGCTTCTAAGAGTAGTGTATACCCACTCCATGGAAGACCCATTTGTTTGGAGTATCTAGTCAGGAGGACTGGACAACGAGATTTGCTTCAGTGATCAAGGATGCAACTAGTCAGGAGGACTAGAGAGCAACCTTTTCTTCAATGCCAGAGGGACTAACCAGTTAGGAGGATCAAAGTACTGGTGTGGTAGAAGATGTGGTGTGGGAGACAAAGTTACATCCAAATGTTGGAGGATGGAATACCTCCCTCGTTAAGAGGGAGTGTTGATTTTGTAGCTTCGAGAGCTATTCCCACAAGAGGTCAAGGTGTCAAGCATGTGAGAATATTTGTTGGCACTAGATCAACCTTTTATTTCAGTGAAATATTNTATTCCTGGGCAGTACGAAATTCAGGTTATCTCTCTACCATCTTCATGATTCCTATTCTAGACAACGACATAAGAGAGGTTGTTTG
>SNQJ01S0072535.1:41971-55514 GCA_010110895.2 Picea sitchensis
TTTATGTTAACTTAGACTTAAGGCACCTGGTCTGGTTTCCTCCGGGCAGGACAGGTGCCATTAGTTTACAGTTGTCTTAACTATGTACCTATGCTGGTTTCCGGTTTCCGGCAGCATTTTGGTTTACTAAGACTCTTGACTATGTACACTCTGATACAATTTTTTGATAATATATTATAGCAGGCTCCTCCCCCTTTTTTATTTAAAAAAAAAAACATTGAACAAAAGACAAGATGTCAAGGCTTTCTAGTGGTCGCGTTGGCTACTAAGGGTGAGGCCCTCAAAGGCATACATAATGGTGAAACACTCTCTCAAGGGTAGGTGCTTGAGAGAGACTTTCACCGTTAACCAGAAGCCTTCTCTTCACCTTTCAACATAAGTGTTTCACCTTTAGACTTTCAACTTAATCCATCCGCCTTTAACCTTTAGCCCCTCACCTCTCACAAAATAACACCTCACCTCATCTGAGAAATGGAAATTGGAACCACCGGAATTACCGTCACAAGCACCAAATCACCCACCCCACGAAAACAAGTTGGTCAATTTCTAACGAGGTCTAGAGTGATGGTAGTTTTCAATTGACAAATGTGGAAGATATAGCAACACCGGATGTGTCAAAACAAATTCATCATCCACATAAATATCTAGGGTTTGCAAATGTAAATATCCAGAAAGGAATAGATCCCAATACAAAAATAGAAAATACAAACAAACATCTAGGGCTTGTAAACATAAATCTATTGACATGTGACTTCGTTGTAGAAGGCCCCTATAAATTCGAATTCTTACTTTACCTTTCAAGAAGTCTCCATGTCCTCTCCACAACATTTTTATCTGCCATGGCAACTGCTTATATACCTATACAACCTCCAATGCTCAAATTAGCTAAAACCCCTCTCCTCTGGTCGGCTACAACTCCAATTCAAACCTCAACGGCTCCAAAACTGCTCACGGGATCCAATATTGGTCAAGCTAGAAACCCCAATTACACCTCCCTCTGCCCAGTCGAATATTTAACACTGCACCCACTCTCTCTGCGCAATATTGGTCAAGCCGGAAACCCCAAATACACCTCCCTCTACCCCGTCGAATACTTACCACTGCATTGACTCTCTATGTGCCCATGGACTAGTTTTTATATTACCTGAATCCCCAAACACACCTCCCTATGCCCTGTTGAATATTTACCACTGCACCCATGCCCGCTACACCCATGGACTGGTTGTATAATTACCTGAAGTGTGTCCTATTCTCCCACCTTCTCTGCGCCCTCCTCAAATTATTAAGAGCATTGTATTCTCCCACCTTTTGTGCCCTCGTCAAACTATGAATGTGATCATTATAACCCTATTTCCCCACCGCTTCAAAGAGTAGTCTTAATACATTAATTGTCAACATTTGTCATATATGTCGTGAAAGGAGTGAAATGATAGCAGGAATTATTATAAAAACAATATTATAATATTACGAAATATGATATATTTTTCATAGCCATTGATAATTAATATATTTTAAATCATCCACATAACTATAGTGTATATAAAGTTTGCAAATTATATTGTGTGACTATAAATATTTTTTTTAGGTGTGTTTACTTGACAATCAAATTAGTCATTTATTTAGTCGTTGTTATTTGTGTGACTAATTATTTAGATGTGTTTTTTTTTTTCCTGACAATAAAATTAGTCATGTATTTAGTCATTTGTAACCGTGTTGCAAAAAAATAGTAGAACTTAGTCATTTTTTCATGTCGTGACTAAAAATTTTAGTCACGTAGTCATTTATTTGCCAAATTCTACTAGTGCTTGTACCTCTTCTGAAAGGAAGAAAACTTGTCATATGTAAATGGGTCTACAGAACTAAGTATACATCAGATGGAAGTGTTGAAAGACACAAGGCTCAGTGTAGTATACTTAGGGAGGTAATATGGGAGGTACCCAATGGGAATGTGGTTAGGTATTATTAGTGGAGACCATTCAATTTAAGGTGGACTAGGTCCACTATAGTATTAAATAAGGCCCACTATAGTAGTTAGATATAATAAATAGGATTTCTATAAGATTCTTTCTCTATAATGTTCCTAGGAGATAAAGAATGTTATATAAATAAGTGTAAGCAATGTATTGAAGCATGGTGAAGAATATTTTGAATGTATCAAGCATTTCTTGAGGAGTGTTATCATTCCATAAGGATTAATATATGGTGTTACCCTACCTCAAGGATTTTCTCTGCATTCTTGTGTTGAATATCTTGGTGAATGTTTTGGTTTATTCTTATTGAATATTAAGGGTTATTTTTGAAGTGCATTTATATATATGTTTAGGTATATAACATTTGGTATCAAAGCTCTTTCCTTGGCCAAAGAAAGGAAGATTTTTTTTTCATTTTGTATATTTTTTTTAAAGGGGAAAAAAGGGGGCAGCGCACTTTAGACTCAGTTCTGAGAATTCTTGCTCATAGTTTGCAGAAAATAATTAGATATTTGAATTAATCTCGTAAAAATACCCAACTTAAAAAAAAATTCTCTGAAACAGAGTCCGTTAAGTAAAGTTATGAGCATTTTAGATTCGACCAATTTTCAAGGTTTTTCCAGAAAAAGTCATGCGATTTGCATAGTAAGTTATTTTATAAACCCTAGTTTTTGTTGAATATTTCTCTAAGAAAGATGATTTTTACTCGAAAGGATGATGGTCCTAGTATTGAAGAATATATCAAAAATATAAGTCATTACGGGGAAACCTATGGTGAGTTTGGGTATGGATGGATTTAAGGGATGATGCCAGGGTATGGTGGAATGGAGTTAACTCTGAAGAGACTCATGCACTTTCAGATAAAGAACACGAAAAATTATTTTTAGACAAGTGGTCTTGTGCCAATATTAAGGATAAAGAATGCACTAAATGTTTATTTTCATGTGGAAAATCTATATTACAGGTTCAGGGATGTATACAGAAAGAAAATATCAGTGTTTCTATTAACCCTAGTTGCATGCATAATTTTAACAATGTTCAGTTGATTAATAGATTTCAAGTTCCTGCAAAGAATATTCAAAGCACACAAGTTGAAAGTGAAAATATTCAATTTTTTAAATATTTGAAGCTAAGTATGGAAAAATCTGTGTTGCATTCATACTTTTATGCTATAGATATGGGTGATGTGGATATTGTTTTGGGATATCCATGGATAGACTCAGTGGGAACAATTAATATTAATGTGCAAAAGAAGTTTTTGACTTTGTGGTACAAGAGAAAGGAAATCACATTACAGGACGTGTCTCTTAGGAAAACAAAATGGCCCATGACGACAAGCAAAGAAGTTATTGAAGAGTCTGAAGTTGAATCAGAGGAAGAATGTACAGACGGAGATGAAGTAAAGCCACAAGGACACAATAAAGAATCCAAGGAGATAATTGACTCAAAGGGACACCATGGGAAATAAATGAAGAAAAAAGGACCAATTCCTACAGTTGTTATATATCATCACCCACATCATATAGAGAAACAACAGTCATCAAGGCAAGGGCATGAGAATCAACACATGTATGCACTAGCAGGGAACCCGAAAGGAAACCAATCAAGAGGTGCATGGAGGGATACCAACATTGTAGGAAGACATCGGGCTAGAGAAACAATCTCATGGCAACATCGGCATGATGCAGAGCAAGATCAAGGTGGAAAGGAAACAGTTGGACATCATGTTCATATTTCATTAGAATGGATGGATGGTCGTACTTGGTACCAATTGGCTACAATTCTTAGTCGGTCATATTCTATGGTTTATTCTCATGTTTTAAGGAGGAAACATGCCAAGGAGGGGTGGAATGTATTATACCTATGGAGGTAATATGGGAAGTACCCAATGGGAATGTGGTTAAGTATTATTAGTGGAGGTCATTCAATGTAAGGTGGACCAGGTCCACTATAGTATTAAATAAGGCCCATTATGGTAGTTAGATATAATAAATAGGCTTTCTAGAAGATTCATTCTCTAGAATGTTCCTAGGAGATAGAAAATTCCATATAAACAAGTGTAATCAATGTATTGAAGCATGGTGAAGAATATTGTGAATGTATCAAACATTTCTTGAGGAGTGTTATCCTTCCATAAGTATTAATTTATGGTGTTACCCTACCTCAAGGGTTTTATCTACATTCTTGTGTTGAATATCTTGGTGAATGTTTTAGTTTAATCCTGTTAAATATTAAGGGTTATTTCTGAAGTATATTTACAAATCTTTTCAAGTATATAACAATCGGTTAGTTGTCAAAGGATTTTCCCAAGTTGAAGGAATTGACTATAATGAAACCTTTTCCCCTATGGCCAAAATGAATTCCATCCACCTTGTTCTAGCCCTTACAGCCTCACATAAATGATAGGTTCATCAGATGGATGTCAAATCTGCCTTAGTGCATGGGGATTTTCAAGATAAAATCTACATGGAACAATCGCTTAGCTATGTCTAAAATGAATCTAGCCTTGTTTGTCTCCTTAACAAATCTCTTTATGGTCTTAAGCAAGCTCCCCAAGCTTGGTATGCCAAAATAGGCATCTTTCTTCTTGACGCCATATTTTCTAGATGCCATTATGATCTTAATATATATACCAAGAAGTAGGAAACCATCTCATAATCCGTATTCTTTATGTTGATGACCTTATCCTCACTGGTAGTGACCCTAAAATTTTAAACCATGTGAGATATAGCCTTAAGAAAAAAATTGAAATGACTGACTTAGGCTATTTGCACTATTTCCTTGGCCTCCAATTTTTGCAAACCAAGGAAGAAATTTTTATTTCCCAATCTAAGTATGATTGTGACCTTCTTCGTCGCTTTCACATGGAAGGTTCAAAACTAGCCCCTTCTCACTTCCATTTTGGAGTCAAACTTGTTTCCACCTATACTTCTCCCAAAGTTGATGTCACTTTGTACCATCAGTTAGTTGGTAGCCTCTTATGCTTGACTCATATCCATCCAGATCTTTCCTTTTTTGTTGGTCTTGTTTCCCGGTATATGAAAACACCCCATGAAATTAATTGGAAAGCAAGTAAAAGGATACTTTGGTATGTCTAGGGTACGGTTTCGTTCGAGATACACTACAACTCAAGGATGACTCCTTTATTGGTTGGTTTCATTGATTCATATTGGGCTAGTGACCCTGATGATCGAAAGTCTACTGCGTGTTATGTTTTCAACCTTGGTTCAGGACCTGTCACTTTGGCCTGTAAGAAACAACATGCTATTGCTCTTTCTTCAGAAAAAGAAAATTATTGAGTAGTAGTTAATGCAAGTCAAGAAGCCTTGTGGCTTTGACAGATCCTTACAGAGTTTGGATTTCAGCAGCAGCATCCAACCACCCTCTGGTGTAAAAATCAAAGTGCCATCAAGCTCGCCAAAGATCCAGTTCAACATTAGTGTAGTAAACACATCGAGCTACGCATGCTTCATCAGAAATCTCATTTGTGATTGAGTTATTGAAGTGTTATTTTTCCCTATAGAAGATCAAGTTGCATACATTTTCACAAAGTCTCTTACAGAAGCAAAGTTTTCCAAACTTTGATCTATGTTAGGAGTTCGGGAAGTTGTCATTAAGGGGGATAGGCTCTAATGCCTCCTTCCTTCTCCTATTGCGTCTCCTTTGTAAATCCTTCAATCCTATCCCAAGTTGTTCTTAGTGGGGGATGTTAGGATATTTAGACACTTAAGATTCAGTTAAGATCAACTTGGTCTAATGTGTCATTAGGTAAAAGTGTGTTTCTTTGGTATGCATTAGTATGCATTTGTAGTTAGGTAATCCGACGATCATGATATGTTCCCAACACAGAGTTATATGATGGATCATATTCTCCTCGACCTGAACATCTACATTGATCTGTGGCTTAACACCCTATTGGTCCATGATCTCTATTTAAAGAGCATGGAGGGTCATTTGTTGATGATTGATTGTGAGAAACTCTCTTGTAAATCTCTATATAATCTTTTATTTTGTGTTAATAAATTGCTCCAAGTCGCCACATTGGTTGGAGCCATGGATGTTTCCTCATAGAGGTTTTACCACGTCGAAACATCGGTGTGTTGATCTTTAATCTGGTTATGTGAGTGGTCACTGAAGATGTTCATCCTCTATTGAAATACCTATATTATCGAACATAAGAAAGACATAAATATCCATTCAAATTTTTGTAGTGAATAACTAACCTAACTATCTATTTATATGAAATAGTAAGAATATATATAAAATGATAACAACACAAATCTAACTCACATATTATCAATAACTAATTATTAACTACACCCATTGCACCCATAACCACAAATTCTCTTACAAACTACCCCTAAGATAAATAGAATATTTAGTTTTACTTTCTCTTTTCGTTTATAATTAATTAAACTTATTACTAATAACACATATAATTGCATTGCACCCATAACCACAAATTCTCTTACAAACTACCCATAAGATAAATAGAATATTTAGTTTTACTTTTCTCTTCTCTTTTATAATTAATTAAACTTTTTAATAATAACACATGTAATTGCAAATTCTACGACTTACCATGCCCATAAATAGATATACATCTCCATATTTACGATTTTTAAAATATAGAGATAATTGAATTTATAATATTCTTTTTCAAATCATTTGTCTTAAACAAACTTCACTATATTTGAAATTTCTACTTTTTATTTGATATGCGAAAAAATTAAGGAAAAAAAATAAGTTAACAATAACTAACTTAATTTAAAATTCTGCATGAAAGTTCCCTATCATTCCTAAAATGTTTTAGCACTGTTTGTTGTATCCCTTGGTAACCCTTTGCAAATACTAGGAGTACCTTTTGTCGTTTTGGTACTACACATCTTTCCCATCCTCTCGAACCACTTTTGGAATACTAGAAGAATTCGGTACTCCTTCCCATTTTATCTTTTTGACTCCTTTGCAAATACAAGAAGGACCTCTTACACCCTTTTATCCTCCTGGCACTCTTTTGGAAATACCAAGAGGACCTTGTTCTTTTTACACTTGATTCAGTCATGGAAGCACCTCATTATTGCCCTTGTTTAGAGCACTTGTTATGAGTCACCCTTATGTCCCATGGAGTCTATTCAATTCCTCTTGAGTCATGTTACATTTTCCCCTTGTCTCCATGAGTTTTATCTATCTAGTCTGAGTTTTGATCTCCAATTGTTTCTTCAGTTTATTTATATGTTTTTGAAAATATTTTTGTAGGGCAATTGACCATTCCCCATGAAATGCTTTTAGTTGTTGCCAGGTCAACCTTATCTCTATGCTTTGAGCAAGGGAAGTCTTTAGTCCACCTCTCTTTGCCTTCATGTCCTATTTTGGTGTCAGTCACACTATACTTTCTACCTAATGCTAGTTTCAAGGACTCCTTGTTGCCTCAACTCCAGTGGGCACTCCCCTATCGACTTCAACACCTTGGGCTCATCTTACTCATTGGTGGGTGCCACAGACCAAGCAAGGAGAGACCTCACATCTCTTTGAGTTGGTTGTTTCTCACGTGCTTGACTCCATCTCATTATTGAATGATTAAGAATCTTACACTTGACGATTTAGTGATTCAATTGATTATACTAGTTTCCCAGACATGTGTGAGTTGTATCAACCCTTAGGAGGCCCTTGGGAGACTAATAGACAAGATATTAGCCATTATGCCTCATTGTATTCCCTTACATTGTAATATTGTAAATATACCTTCCCTATACAAAAATAGAGTTGGCTAAGTTGATTGCTTAGATTTTGATAGTAAATGCTTCATATTGTTCATATCTATCTTGCATATTATATGTTGTTAAGTTGATTGCTTAGATTTTGATAGTAAATGCTTCATATTGTTCATATCTATCTTGCACATTATATGTTGTTAATGAAATCTCAGAGTTTAGGTTTTCTTCCCAAACATTGTGCCAATTGCATGGTCTAAATACCATAGAGTAGATTCATGTAAGCAATATTTCTTTTTATTATCGTATCAAAATTCACTCATTGTGTACAAATTAATTTCCATCATTGTTTTTTACTATGGTTGTTCGTATCTGATGACTAAGAACAATCTTTTTCTTAATTTAGATCAACAAGAGCCTAAAAAACCATAAAACCTTGTCAAACTTTGCAATGACTATGGTAAAAAAATTAAAGAGAATGAAGAATATTGTTAGAAAAATATATTATGGCTAATGGAAAAGAAAAAGAGAATTGAAATAAAATGTAGACATATATGTGTATAGTGAATGGAGATTACAATGAGAATGAATACATTTACACCAAAGTTCAAAGTTTGCTCCAAATTGGACCAAACAAACAACTTAATATCTATTATTATAAGTATAAGTTTAGTTTACATAGTTTGTTTTTATACATTTTGTATAGTGATATATTTATTTTAATCACTAAAAAAAATTGTCAAACTTTATGCTTACTATGTAAAGAAATTAAAAAGGATGGAAAATATTTTTAAAAATATATATTATAGCTAATAGAAAAGACAAAAAAAAATGGAAATAAAATGTAACATATATGTGTATAGTGAATGGAGAGGAATATATTATGGCTAATGAAAAAAGAAAGAAAATGGAAATAAAATGCGAACATATATATAGTGAATGGAAAGAAATTAAAAAGGATGGAAAATATTGTTAAAAAAATATATTATGGGTAATAGAAAAGACAAAAAGAATGGAAATAAAATGTAGCATGTATGTGTATAGTGAATGGAGAGGAATATATTATAACCCTATTGGAAAGAGAAGAGAATGGAAATAAAATGTATATATATATATATAGAGTATAGTAGTAAATGCATTTACCAACAAAAGGTTTGCTTAGTGGATTAAATGACAATTTAATACTTGTTATGTTATAATACCTAGTTTACATGGATTAGTTTTATATTATACAATTTTTGTATAGTGATATATTTATTTTAATCATTAAGAAATTATTGTCAAACTTTGCACTTAGTGTGGTAGAGAAATTAAAGAGGATGGAGTGTATTTTTAGAAAAATATATTATGGTTAATGGAAAAGAGAAAGAGAATAAAATATGTTGATTCCTATGTGATATAGAATAGTTAATTTTCACATGCAACTCTAGCATTAATTTCCAAATTTGAAAGGTAGCTTCCTAGTGATCTAACACTAAACTCTAGTTGTTATCATTGAACAGTTTTACACTGAGGTGTTATTGAAAAATATAGTGAAACTACAAGATCAAAAGATATGAATCATTAACACATATGAGACACAAAATTTCTATTATGTAAATCTTGTCCAATTCAAAAAATTCTAGGAAAAACCATCCCTCTGAACAACTTACAAAATCACCAAATCTAAGGACAAAATTAGTCCTCTCTACAACCACAAAAAACAACAAACTTCTGAGACAAATCCCAACACAAATCTATTGCAGACCAACTGTATGACATGTTGACGTCACCCATACTGTTGTTGACGTTAACATGTATGGACCCACTCCTACCCATACACAATTGTCCTTACTGGAACCCGCATACATATGTGGCTATTCCCACTACAACATGTGTACATACGC
The DNA here is from genome assembly GCA_010110895.2 of Picea sitchensis. Taxonomy (NCBI): domain Eukaryota; kingdom Viridiplantae; phylum Streptophyta; class Pinopsida; order Pinales; family Pinaceae; genus Picea; species Picea sitchensis. Next base: position 51,539 of record SNQJ01S0072535.1, read on the forward strand.
ATTATTTCCCACTACAACGTGTACATGTATTGAAACCCTGTACATACACTTCCATATACTCTGTACCACCCATGTGGCTTCTTCCCTTCTATGATTTCCTCACTCCTCCACATGTGTGGTGTGTTTTCCCCTGCCAAGAACAGAGAAAATAGAGTCATTTATCCCTAGGCTAGATTTTCCATAGTTGCAGAAATGCCCTTGCTTAAATCACCAAGATCCTTGACACAAGTGCATACTCACTTATTCCAACTCCATTATAACACAATGTCATAATAAGATTAGTCACAATATCTCCTCTCCTTATATATGAGTCTAATGAATGAGTTTAAGAAACCCTTCTAAACTCAATGAATTAATTAGAATATTTATTTCTCTTTGTGGGTGTGAAACCACAACACAAGCCCCCAACACCAATTCCAATCCTCAAATCCAATCCAAAATGGTTTTCACCAAAAAACAAATATGCAATGAGGGTGCCAGCAAAGATTCTCACATGCTTAGCATGACCTCTTGTAGGAATGGCTCTGGCTTCACAAAATCAACCTCCTCTTAGCAGTATTCCATCCTCCAACTTATCTGGATGTAACTTTGTCTCCCACACCACATCTTCTACCACAACTGTACTTTCATCCTCCTAACTGGTTACTCCCTCTGGCATTGAAGAAAATCTTTCTCTCAAGTCCTCGACTAGTTGCATCCTCGAATCCTTTGAAGAAAATCCTGTTGTCCAATCCTCCTAACTAGATACTCCAAACAAATGGGTCTTCTGTGGAGTGGGTATAGACTACTCTTAGAATCCTCTGCCTCAAGCCTCATGTCCAGCCTCCTCAACCCATGACACCTATTTGGAAGATTCCTCTCTTCCACCTGTACCTGTAGGTAGAATTCCTTTGGATGAGTGATGCTCCCTATGATCATGTTGACTCCCCTTGAGGTCCAACTTCCTCTGAATAGCCATGGGAGGTTTTTTCCTCCCTACTGGATCTTGATGGTTTCCTCCCTATGAACTTTATATCTCCTCTAAGTCTATACCAGGTGGAGCTACCTCTCCCTTTGAACTGTGTTGTTGGGGTAGGGGCTGCACCTCACTATTGGTGGAGCTACCTACTCCTCCTCATACGCCTCCTTGCTACAACTTGTCACAACTCATAGGAGTTGGCCCTAGGCCTATGTTAGTTTCCCTCCTAACTCCAAGAACCATCATTGATATGAAGCTAGATCGTATGGGCACAAACAACACCTATCCATGTTGAAACAAAATGTGGTAGCCTTTATTCTCAATATATAAGACCGAGAGAACACTCCTCTCTTTGAGTTGTAGTACCCATAACACATTTGCACCCTCAACACCTCTCCTAACTCCAACCTAAATGATATTGTACCATATCCTTGTACCACGTTCTGGGTTCCATACCCAGCTCCACACACAAGTTTGAGCCAATCTATGTGAGAGTGTCAAACAAATCTCATGCACATCTCTTATGGAAAGATGCTTCACTATCCACCAACCAAGTTGCCCTACTGGAAATTGTACTTGAAAGGGAAAACAACAAGATCTCCCTCCTCAAACCTATTAGCCTCATCAACCTCTGATGAAAAATTTGATGCATGCTTCCTTCTTCCCCTTCCTTAGGTGTGGACATTATGAAGCATAGTGACCATCGTCATGACACTCAAAACATATGATTTTACTAAGATCCTTCTTCCATCTTGGTTATGGAGATGCTTCTCTCTCTGGAGAATTGCTTCTACTAGGATAACCTCTTTTGTCCTTCCTAGTGTGGGTTGCAAGGTCTTAGTTATCATCACGACTAATCTTCACCACACCATCCAAATCATCCATGAATACTAATCGAGTCTCCTCCTTGATACAATGCTGTCCAAAGAGTATATCAAATTACGGTAGCTTCTCTCATGCAGATCCCTGCACAAATGGTTCCCAACACCTCGGAAGACCACTCAATGCTATATTCTCCAACTCAACATCCTCCACCTTATCACTGATCGCCACAACCCGATCTCGGATTTGTGTAATCTCCATAAGATAGTTCACAATTGTGTCCTCACTAGATATAAATCCATACAATACATCCTATATAAATCCATACAATACAGAATAGAGATTTATATTTGTTTTATTAAAACTTTGAATCGTTTATCCCAAAGCCATAAAAACATAATAAATATTTAAATTTAAGTTTAAAAAGTAAACATTTACATTTTAAGCTTAAATTTTCTAAATAATTAAATTGTATTACTTACACATATTTTATTATAAATAAACCATTTTATAAGGAGGTTAAAATTTTATTTGATTTTGATTTTTAAATTTTTTTTTTTTTTTTTTTTTTTTTTTTTTTTTTTTTTTTTTTTTTTATATTATTAATATATTTAGGAGGTTGCTCCAGAATTCAACGTTGTTTTCTTAAATTCATTACAAAACACAACAAAATTAATGAAAATACATAATAATCTTAGGAAGTCTTTATTGATGCCCTCAAGGTTTAATGTAACCATTACAATTATGTGCATTGACTTTTAATCAAAATATACAATTTCATGTGATACATTACCATTAATATTTTTGGAATCTTAAAAAAAAAAAAAAAAAATGTTTATTAAAATGGCATTAATCTTTTCACCATTATAGAGGCTTAAATAAACAAGTTCTTGAGATAATTTTTTTTTTTAAATTTTGGATTAAAATTTTAAAAGAAATTCAAGTTTTTTTTATCTATCTATATTGTCCATCAATTTCATTTTTCACATTTGATTTGAACTTGTAACCTCTTAAGAGAGCATGTTGCCAGCCATTAAGCCCACTTTCGGGGTTGATTATTAAAGATTCATCTTTTTTCAAAATTTAAATAAAATATATAATAATATTAATATTAATCTATTTTGTATGAGACCCCCTTGTTTTATGGGACAAGGGGACCCCTCAGTCCAAAGATTTGAGTAAAGTCTATGGAGGTATACATACCTACCCCCCTCTCGATTTTGAACTTGTGACCTCTTAAGAGGAAGCACATGTTCTCAACCATTAAGCCCACTCAGGTTGATTATTAAAAGATTAATCTTTTTTTTTTTTCATAAAAAAATTAAATATTATATATAATAATCCATTTTAAAGTCCGCAGTAGTATAAGGGTACACATACCCTACCCCTTTGGATTTGAACTTGTGACCTCTTAAGGAGAAACCTGCGTTCTTAACCATTAGGCCTCAAATATATATATATATATAATTCTCATTAAAATAACAAAACAAAAAATTAATTTTTTTTTTACCATCAATTTCATTTTTCACATTTACGTGCAATTAATCTCTTTTTTTTTCATAAAAATTTAAATAAAAATATATATATATAATAATCTATTTTGTATGAGACCCCCTTGTTTATGGGACAAGGGGGACCCCCTCAGTCCAAAGATTTGAGTAAAGTCTATGGAGGTATACATACGCTACCCCCCTCTCGATTTGAACTTGTGACCTCTTAAAAGGAAACACATGTTCTCAACCATTAGGCCCACTCAGGTTGATTATTAAAAGATTAATCTTTTTTTTTTTCATAAAAATTTAAATAATATATATAATAATCCATTTTTAAGGTCACGGCTAGTAAAGCCTATAAAGGTACACATACCCTACCCCCTTTGGATTTGAACTTGTGACCTCTTAAGAGGAAACACATGTTCTTAACCATTAGACCCACTCAAATATATATATATATATATGTTCTCATTAAAATAACAAAACAAAAAAATTAATTATTTTTTACCATCAATTTCATTTTTCACATTTACGTGCATCTAACATTGTCATACAATTGATTTTAACATTATAGATTTGTCATTAATGATTTTAGAAGTTTGAAAGATAATAAATCACTACTTTAAAAATTTGTTATTGTGATTTTTTAAGAAATAAAATAACAATTTAATATTGTTTTTATGAGAAAAAAATAAAAAATAAT
>SNQJ01S0072536.1:0-18115 GCA_010110895.2 Picea sitchensis
AGCTGGAAGAAAATATGTTGGTAGAAAATGGTTGTTTAAGAAGAAGTTTAATGCAAAAGGAAAAGTGGAGAAATACAAAGCTCGGTTAGTAGCAAAAGGTTATTCCCAGGTAGAGGGAATTGACTTTGGTGAGATTTTTTCTCATGTTTCTAAGTTAACTTCTATTATATTTATTTTATCTATTCTTGCTACTTTTGATCTTGAAGTGGAATAGATGGATATGAAGAGAACATTCCTACATGGGGATCTAGAAGAATAAATACACATGAAGCAACCATAAGTCTTTGTAGTGAAGGGAAAGAAAGAGTTGGTCTGTAAGCTAAAGAAGTCACTATATGGTTTGAATAAATCACCTAGGATGTGGTACCAAAAGTATGACACATACATCCTTGGATTGGGATTTGTGAGAAGCAGGGATGATCACTGTGTATATTCCAAGTAGGTTGCCAATTACTTCATTTATGTAGTGTTGTATGTTGATGACATGTTGCTGGTAGGAAATAACATGGATGATATCAAAGAGGTGAAATCGCAGCTACCCTCCAAATTTGACATGAAATATCTCGTTGCTACTAACTTCATTCTGGGAATGGAGATTAAAAGAGATCGTGCAAACAAAAAACTCTGGTTGAATTAGAGAAAATATGTTGAGACGATATTGTAGAGGTTTAATATGCATTTAAGTAAACCGGTCAAGGTTCCTATTCCTATAGGTGTAAAGTTATATGCAGATCAATGTCCCAAGATACATAAATAAGAAGAGGACATGTCCTATGTTCCATTTTCTAGTGCAGTTGGCAGTTTGATGTATGCAATGGTATGTACTAGACTAGACATTGCACATGCATTGGGAGTTTTGAGCAGGTATATGTCAAAACCAGGGAAGGAGCATTGGACAACAGTAAAGATGGCCTTCAGGTATCTTCGTGGAACTACCAGTGATGGATTATGCTAGCACGGAAGACCAGGATTAGACAGAGTGGTGGACATACATGGATTTGTTGATGCAGACTGGGTTGGAGATATGGATCACATAAGATCTACAAGTGGGTATGTGTTTAACCTATTTGGAGGAGCAATCAGTTGGATGAGAAAAAGACAGGCTGTAGTGGCACTCTCAACTACATAAGATGAATGCATGGAAGCCACTCATGCAAGGAAGGAATCAATATGGTTACAGAGATTGTGTTCAGGTATTGGGTTGGTACAACAAGCAGTGAGATTAGATTGTGACAGTCAAAGTGCAATCTTCCTGGAAAAGAACCTGGCTTATCATTTGAAGACTAAGCATATTGATGTTCAGTATCACTTTGTGAGAGACATGGTTGAAGAAAAGAAGGTGTTTCTAGAAAAGGTTGACACTTTGAAGAATGTTGTAGATTCATTGACAAAGTTTGTGAGCACAGAAAAGTTCTCCTGGTGTAGAGTAACAATGTGCATTGTTGCCCTGAATTGTTGACTATATAATCATGTGGACGCCTGTATGCAAATAAAAAAACAAGTGGGAGAATGTTGGGTATGTGTTATATCCTTTGCATGCATGTGTGTGTGGGCGCGCCAGATTCGACAACTACTATTTTAGCGGTTTTTTCTATTTTTAGTGGCCTTCTAAATTAGTCCTAGATTAAGGGATTAGGGTTTTGGTAGCTGCGAAATACCTAAAACATTGTATATATTGTATGGTGAATGTTGAAATTAATACAATGAAGAGTTGAAAGGTGTGAAACCAAGAAAGGTTGGTTTTCTCTCAGTTAAGGATCTCCAGTGTAAATCTATGTGTACTATGTGTATGAGCCATTGATTAATTAATTTATTTTCTTAAGAATCTGTATGCATTGCTTTACTTCACAGGTTTAAAACTTACAAGATTTATTTCAAGATAACATATTGTCTTAGTACAGAAGACATGTTGAAGTAAGCATTTGTTATATTGAGTGAAGGAGACTTGAAAGAAAAGTGAAACACTCATTCTTGAGGACAAAACTTCAGGTTCCAGGTTTGATTGATTAAGTTGATAAGATTCAAACTTGCACATGTCAAGTTTGATAGCTACCTCATAGTTGAGATATCATACTTGGTAGAATGTGAACATATTGAGATAAATGCTTACTGTGATTATTCACAATATATAACTAACATATCCTCCAGGAGAAACTTCTTGGTTTGTCTCCAGGTTACCATAAGAGTGTTTCTCTCATTATAGTATTTCTTACCTTTAACCCTTGTTGTACGAAGGTCATAAGTGATATCTCTAAAGGATGTATTGTGGTGATTGTTCTCACCTTTGTTTTATTACTATAATAAAGAGTATTATTCTTGGTTGATGTTTTTTTGGGAAGGTCACAAATTCCATAAGGAAGCTATAGTTAAGGTTGCATACGGAAACATATTATATGAGACATGAAGCAGACTATGTGCATGACCATACACATTCATGTACCAAAGAAGATGAAGAAGAAGCTATTTTTGAGATCCAGAGTATCTCATATGGATATTGACTATAAGGAGAAGAAGGCTCCAAGGATGACCAAACATTATATCAGATCTCACATAAGACTTGGTCAAAGGATAATGAAGCCACCTTGACGAGAATAAGAACTCGTTTAAAGTTTGACTCATCTTTTTATATTTAGACTTGGTATTCAACACCAAGTATACCCTATAAGAGATTATGAAGTCCCTGTAGACTCAGAAGAAAACAAGAGTAAGCCTAATCTTAGAAAGGATTAGATGAAAGGATATCTTCCATGATTGGGAGACAAATGCCATGAGAAGACTAGATAGGAGCTTCATAAACTTCTAGGAGATATGAAATCTCTTGGGAAGATTCTCTTGTTTCAATGACAGAGAAGGAAGCCAGTCAGAAAGACTAGGATATCGATTTTTCCGTGAGACTTGAAGAGAAGTTAGTATTGACTTCCTATATTGATATAACAAATAAAGCATGTTTCAGATATACAAAGCTTGATGTGTGTCCAGAGAATTCTCCCAGCAAGAGGGAGAAGACTATGACGAGACACTTACTCCAGTAATTGAATAAATAGTTCTAGTATTCATGAAGACAACCAGAAAAACCATGATTCATATATAGAATAAGATGTAGGGGGAGAGATCCCCATATTTAAAATTGAGTGGCAGTTGGTGCAGTACATTAGTTGGGTCATGGATACATGAGTACAATAAAATATAGAGTTATCTCCATGAAAGAAGAAGAGATATGTTTAGTATTAGTTATTAGGCCACTCTTAGTTTTAGATGAAGTTGTTTCCATGTTGGAGTAGAGGAGTTACTCTCAGATTTCAGTAGTCACAGTGAGAATGGAGCAACCATTCTCAGCTTCAGAGCATCTACAGGTGCAGATTCCTAGTTCCAGAAGGAACAGTTGTAGAAAGAAGAGAGGACATACTCTCAGGTAGTGAGACAGATAGTGCTTTGCAGAAAGCACATAGAGCTAGAACATGATTGTGCAGATTGAGTTACAATTGAGCAAGTGTACCATATTGGTACAATGTGATGTGAAAATTTTGTTTTGAGGTTGAATATAGAAAGACACATGTCTGCAAGTTGAAAAAGTCTCTGTACGGATTGAAACAATCTCCTAGATCTTGCTATGGAAGAATTGACAATTTCCTGACAAGCTTGGGCTTTACCAAGAGTAAAGATGATTATAAACTTTACTTCAAGGTTATGAATGATGAGCCAGTTATATTATTTCTATATTTGGATGACTTATTCTTAACTGGAGAATAAAATCTCATCACTGATTGTAACAAGAAGCGCGTTGTAGAATTTGAGATGAAAGACCTAGGCATGATGCAGTATTTCCTAGGTCTCGAAGTTTGGCAGAGCCCAGAGAAGATATTCCTTAACCAAGGGAAGTATGGAATAGAAATACTAAATAGGTTTCATATGTTGGAGTATAAATCCATGAACACATCCATGGAAACAAAGTTGAAGCTCCTGGTTGATACTTCATCAGAATTGGTTGATGCTACATTTTACAAATAGATCATTATATCATTGATGTATCTGACGAATACTAGGCCAGATATATGTTTTTTTGTGAACACCTTGAGTCATATTCTAATAGAACCCAAACATACTCACCTTGTTGCTGCAACAAAATGTGATGAGATACCTTAAGGGTATGTTGGATTTTGGTCTCAATTATAATGGAGATCATGACTTCATATTGAGTGGTTATACTGATTCAGATTGGGCTGGAAGTGTCTCTGACAGAAAGATCACCTCGGGATGTTGTTTCAGTCTAGGGCCAGCCATGATCTCATGGCAGAGTAGGAAGAAATCAAGTATTTCTCTCAGCACAACATAAGAGGAATACATTGTTGCATGTTCCACCAGTTGTGAATCCATATGGCTTCATAAGTTGTTGACAGGTCTATTTGATCTGGAGATGGAAGCAATTGTGATTCTATGTGATAACCAGAGTTGCATAAAAATGAAAGAGAACCATATGTTCCATGAAAATTCAAAAAACATAGAAATCCAATATCTCTACATTTGTTATATGGTGCATAGAGGAGCTATAAAACTCCATTATGTTGGAACATATGAGTAGGTTGTAGATGTGTTGACCAAGACTTTGTCTCGTGTAAAGTTTGAGCACTTTCGAGACAAGCTTGGTATAGTCCAAAAGGACCTCCCTCGAAAGGGGGAGTAGTGTTGATGCCAGCCTTGTGTTGAATATTTTCAGCTTCGTGTTGATGTTGATGTGATGCCAACCTTGTGTTGAATATTTATAGCTTCGTTTTGATGTTGATGTGATGCCAGCCTTGTGCTGAATATTTCCATATTCATGTTGATGTTGATGTGATGCCAGCCTTGTGCTGAAGATTTCCATCTTCATGCTGATGTTGATGTGATGACATCCTTATGCTGAATATTTCCAGCTTTGTGCTGATGTTGATGTGATTCCATCCTTGTGCTAAATATTTTTAGCTTTGTTCTAATGTTGATGTGATGCCATCCTTGTGCTGAATATTTCTAGCTTCATGTTGATGTTGATGTGATGCCATCCTTGTGCTAAATATTTCCATCTTCGTGTTGATGTTGATGATATGCCAGCCTTGTGCTGAATATTTCCAGCTTCTTGTTGATGTTGATGTGATTCCAGCCTTGTGCTAAATATTTCTAGCTTCTTGTTGATGTTGATGTGATGCCAGCCTTGTGCTGAAGATTTCCAGCTTTGTGTTGATGTTGATGTGATGCCAACTTCATGCTAAATATTTATAGCTTAGTGTTGATGTTGATGATGCTCTAGCCTTCATGTTGTGATGATGTTGTTGCTCCAACCTTCGTTATTTGATGATGATGATGATGTATTAATGTTATACTAATCCATGTTGATGCATATGATGATGATTCCATTCCATATCCTTGTTATGTATGATGATATTGATGATGAGAAAAACTTATGATGATTTATAGATATGCCAATCAGTGTTCCAGATGATGGTGATGTTGCTTCCCTCTCTCTCTCCCGATGATGTTGTCAAATACCCTTCTTGTTAAGGGGGAGTGTTGAAATATTGTAACTACAAAGAGTATTCTATTTATTATTGAGTCATTATTAATTACATCAATCCCCTTTTGTGGATTGATCATGTGAGGAATTGTAAATGACCAAATCCCCTTTTTTGGATTGGTCAAACCCTAACTATTTAAGAAGTTCCCCCCTAGGCCTAATTAAAGTGGTTTTAACCACTAAGAAGAGAAGTCACCCATGCCCAGTGAAGAGATACCTTTCCAACACCTACCAACTAGTATAAATAAAGAAGGTTAGCGCCTCATTTTTTCACTCACTCATTCACTCATCAAGTGTGTAATTTTGGAGAGCTATAGTTGGGAGAAGAAGGAAGAGAGGCGCATTGCTCAGTGTTGGATATTATCTAGTGTTTTGGTTTACTGTCTTGGCATTATATTGGTTGTCTATATTAATGAAGTTTTGCTGGGTTTTATCCCCCATGAGGGTTTCCCAAGATAAATTTTGTGTATCTTGTTATTGTGTTTATCTCAGTGATCCTACTTATGCTATTGTTATCTAGTAAATTGAAAATAAACCTAATAATAGCTCAAAACTTAACATATATTACCTTTGATATCAGTCATTACATTACTTAAATACTGCCACATGTTCTGCCGCAACTGGGAAACTAGAACATGTGGCCAACTGAATAGTCTTATGTGTAGCCTCATGAACAAAACAATTTACATCCTTTGTAAACCTTAACAATATTCCATACATTTTGGGGCATGCAAGCTACCAATGTTCTGAAAAATTAACAAAACCAAAAAGAGAGAAACGAGAGGAGCTAGTTAATATGCAAACCCGACTATCCATGAGTGTTGTAGGTTGGGACAAACTTTTGTCAGTGGGTCGGGCAACATTTCTTGTCTAGAGCATCTGTAAGAGAATCCAACAGGAGGTCCATTCGCTGGAAGAGAATGCACTTGTTGTGCATTTGGTCATTGAGCATCCTCCTCATGTCGAAGATAATATGAAGATGATCAGTCGAGATTCGGTGATGAGTGAGTAGAGGTTTCTCAAGGTCCATATTTTCGTCTGCATTCTCTAGAGGAGCCTCTTCCAAGGTTGTGTTGTTAGGAAACTTTTGTTTTGCCTACCAACTAGGGGGAATTTATTCCTCCACTATGCAGTCGCTTGTGTCATTGTCGATGTTACTGCTTCGAATATGATAGTCAACCTGAAAATGAGTGAGAGTTCTAATGTTGGGTGGGGTGGTCTGGGGATGAAGGTCGAGCATAGGATTTTCCTCCTCAAGCGGCAGAGTTTCCTCCTCAATTGGGAAATTGTCGGAGTCATACATGGGAATAGAGGGGGATGATGGGGGATGATGAGGAAAATCCAGCCAGTTTTAACCAAATCTAGGAGAGTTGATATTTATTAGAGCTAGTTGTGAGGGGGGAAGCCTATTGCGCCTAGTAAGGGAGTTGCAGTAAAGAGGTCCTTGTTTGGACTTTCCCCTCTCCCTTGACATGGAAGAAGAGTCCTGGAAAAAAGGCGTCGACGTTGAGGGAGCGAAACTATGCAGAGTGACCAACGAAGGGGTGGAGGTAGTCGGCCACAGGTGAAAGAACATACAAGAGCTAAGTGACAGGAGTGTCAATAGAGAAATGTGAATGGTGGAGTGCACTAGGGATCTTACCTTCATATTACCCTGCATAATGATGAAGAGGATCACCATTAAAGTGGAGGTGGAAGATTATCGTAGGTTGGTACCTAAATCTGTACACCAAGATTGGTTCATGTAGGGGGCCATTAAGCCTTCTAGATCTCCCCAATGCACTACCATTAATCCCGACTGAGTGTAGGTCATTCAAACTAAATGGGAGGGGGGTTGGTGGCAGGAGTTAATAACATCCCTTTCTGTTGGATGTCACCTGTCTCCTTTTGGAGGCCACCTGAAACCCTATCCGAGACTCTCAAGTGACATGTTGATCTCTTAATGAGTATATCATTGTAATTCCTTTGGGCATTTTTGTTGACTAGCCTTGTGCCTTGAAGAATCTAGGGTATATCTTGGGTACCATATGGTGGGCCTTGGAATAAAAACAATAATGTTGTCATTTATTCAACTTGATTGTCATTTATTCAACTTGCTACTTTAATTATCAACCTGAGTTTTGTACAAATTTCCGAGGTATTGTGCACTATATATGCAGAGTACACCTATTTTCCTCTTTACGCACCTATTGAATGCTTATGCACCTATTTTATGCTAATGTACCTATTGAATGATAATGCACCTATTGAATTCTCATTCACCTCATAATCCCTTACACATCTTCTCGGGATCTGATCTAACCCAAGCTTGAACAAATATCCTGTAATCCAAGTATATGCTACACTTTTTCTAACAATTTTGCATCTTTCACTATCGAAAAAATGCTAAGGAAACCACCATGTTTTCAAGTGGTTGGTTATGTTAGTGAACCAAGGGGTTTTAATGAAATTGAAAAAATGTGCTCATCTAGAAAATGATCATCTACCATGTCTTCATCTGCAGGATTTGTCAGCCTTGATAAAAAAATACGCAACAACATTTTTTCTTCCTGGATTGTCAAGAATGGTTAGATCAAGTTGTTGTAACAACAAAATCCATCTAATTGTTCTCCGATTAATATAAGTTTTGTTCATTAAATACTTAATGGTAGAATGATATTTGGGTACAAAAAAATGATATCCATGGACATAATACTTAAATTTGTTGAGAGCATGAACCAATGCAAAAAATTAATTTTCAGTAACTATGTATTTCAACTCTGCACCGGATAAGTTTTTGCTAACAAAATAAATTGCATAAGGCTTCTTATCTTCATTTTGACCCAAAATTTCCCCCATTTCTTTTATTGAAGCATAAATATGAATATGGAAGGGAATATTCCATTTAGAACCTTGAAGAACAGGGGTTGTGCTGATTTTTTCTTTGATACTTTCAAATTCCTTTTGAAATTGTGGTATTCAATAGAAATATATGTCTTTAGATAGTAAGGAAAACATAGGGGAGGCTAGCATGCTTAAATCATTGATGAACCTCATGTAGTAACTTGCATGTCCAAGGAATGTTATGACATATTTTTGGTTTAGAGGGGTAGGAAAATGTTTTATGGTTTTTACCTTGTTTTGGTCTACCTCAATCTCTCTGGAAAATAAGTGGTGTCCTAGAACAACCCCCTCATTTATAATCTCATTGCACTTTTCATGGCTAAGGGAGAGGTTCATTTATCCACATCCTTGGAGAAATTTATCAAGGTTGGTTGGTGCTTCTTCAAAAGAGTTTCCACAAGGTGTGAAGCCATCAATGTAGATATCTACTATGTCATGGATGAGATTTGAAAAGATGTCGAGTACAACCCTCTGTAAAGTGGTTGGAGCATTTCATAGACAAAATGGAAGGACCTTGTAGACAAAGTTACCTCAGGGGTAGGTAAAGGTAGTTTCATATTGAACTCCATGGATTACTTGTATCTAAGTATACCTACTAAATCCATCTATAAATGATAAGTACTCTTTCCTTACTAATACATATAAGACTTGGTCAATAAAAGGCAAGGAAATATGATCCTTCATAGTGGATTTATTAAACTTACTATAGTCCACACATATTCCCCATTTTCCATTATTCATTGGGACAATGACTAAATTTGAAACCCTCTCACAATCAGAAATTTGATAAATAAATCCATCATCTAGAAGCTTTTGCAATTCTTGCTTGACAATGTCTTTTAATGCATGATTCATTATTCTATGAGGCTGCCTAATTGGTTTGCAGTATTATTTAATGTATATGTGATGGGTGTAGATGGAAGGGTGGTTTCCTTTCATTTCCTTGTAGTCCCATGCAAAGGATGCAATGCATTTCTTGAGAACAACCAACAATTTATGTTCTTGTTTATTAGTGAAGTTAGTGTTGATTTTTAGTGTTTTGGAGGGGCATATTTCTATGGTTTAAATAGTTGAAATATCAACTTCAGTTATAAATAGTTCTACTCATGATTCCTTTTCTTGATCAACAAATGTTTCAAGTTTTTCTTCATCATTTATGCCTTTTATCCCCACATCAACAAGGTATTGATTTTGTAGGAAATTTGAGATGAAAGTGTCTTCATCAACTTGATTTTTGTCCAAGGCTATTTTTTTGTGCAAATGGGATAAATATAGGTCTAAGTTATATCCTCTTCCTCTTCTTCTACCCACATTGGAAAATTTTATGTCATTAATGATTTAGCAAGGGGGTAAAGAACAAGTTGTTTTTGGGACTAACCATTAGTAATGGTTATGTTTTTTTCTCTATAAATGATGTATGCATGTATTGTGTCTAGCCATGGTCTTCCCAATATGAGAGGAGACACATTAAACCTATACTTGGGTTGTAGAACTAATAAATCAACAAGATACTCCCAAGAATCAATGGAGACTATTATATCTTCTAGCACCCCCTCAAGTTTTATTGTGGACCTATTTGAAATTTGAAGCACAATAGATGCATATCTTAAGGATCATGTAACATCCCACTCTTTCTATCACATTTTATCAACTTATTCATTGAGGACACATGTGTGCAAGTGATCTAGTTATAGTAAATTGTTATTGTTTCGATTATGGATTTCATATGATGATATTGATGGGTTGTGATTTATTGTTATTGGATATATATGTAATGACAAATGTTATTGATGATTTTTCCCTAAGTGTGAAAGACACTTGATGGATTGTGGATTCTGATGGCACCAATGGACCTCCTTGGACTTTGGATTGAGTTAGGGAGTGGATTGTGTTTTGTTTGAATATTTCATTTTACACATATATGTTAGATGATTGATTTAGTATGATTATGTATATGGATCAATGACAATGTTTTTTCAATGAATGTAAGATGAAAAATGCTTGCTAATCTAACTCACATAAGGAGTAAAGGGGCCATGCACATAAACCAGATATTGAGGGAGAGGTGTGGCAGCGTCCATGTCACAGCCTACTAGCACTCCCTCCATGGATTGAATTGTAGGTTAACTATTACCTAGTTCGAGAGGTCCACGATGTCGTGAGGGCAGACTGAGACAGTCGCTCACAAATATTCTAAGTGGCATGCAATAAGGCAAAGTCCTTATTCCTTATAATCCCTTAGTCTCTCACAAGGTCACTTGAATGGAGTGCTCACTCCAAGGGTTGGAAAACTACCAAAACCAGTCAAAGGCGAGTGGCACCCTTAGAGCATGGAGTGCGTCTTGAAGGGAATTTCATGTAAATAAAACTTGAGTCAATCAATCTAGGTGGCCTACAAAACCTTGAGAGAATAATTAAACCTTGAAAAAAAAAATTTAGGCCTTGCCAAATGTAATTAATTAACTAAATATGGAATTTATTAATTACAAATCCCAATAAAATTCTAAGCCTATTCAAACAAAAAGGAGGAAGAAATTTATCCTAAGTCTAAGTTTTGTAAGAAGACTAAAAATAAATTATAAATTAAATTAAAAAGGAATGAAGTAAATCAAGTTAAGGATTAAGAAAAGGTGAAATATATCTAAATTTTTGATATAAGACACACATGTGTGCAGGAAAATATTAAAAGGTATTTTTAAAATAAGAAAGAAATAAAGATGAGAGAATATGGTATGCATAGAAAGGAATCTAGCGTCTAACGACCACTAGTTAACTAGAAGAAGACTCATATTTTAACTCAACTCAGATTTAGTAAGGTGTCAGTCATTAGATGGGAATATGGGGAATGAAGAGACAACTAGGAGTGATTTAAGGAGCACATTTTGGAAATGTGAGGGATATTGACTTTTAATTAAAATAAAATATGGAATTACTTGTGCAACTTGGGGAGAGGGTGACATGTGTGAGGAGGAATACTTTTATTTTTATTTAATTAAAAAGAAAATTAATTGTGCAAGTGGGGATGGGTCAGTAAGAGAATTCCTATAAAGAAAATGGTCAATATGGGAAAGGGATCACACGGGTTATTGGTAAAGTTATGCTGTCGAAATATTTTTGATTGGTTTTACTTGTGAGAGTTGGGATACCCATCTTGAGAAAGAGTGGTAGCTCTACCTTGCAGGGAAATCTTGGAGCTAGAGGATTTCTAATTTTGTGTGCATGGACCCTTTGCGGCTCGGGGAGGCTAAGGGGGAAGAAGAGTACACCTAGCATTGATTGGGAGGTACCAGTGAAGTCTCCGTGATTAGAAAGCGGGAGGAAGGAAGGAAGGAGTGCCATCGTCCTGAAGATCATCTTCGACTTTTTCGCCTTCGGTTATGGTATTCTTGTTGAGATTTGAATTTGTAGTAAGATTAATTTGTATATTAGTATTGAAATTTCCTTAAACTGTCTAGGATCTCTAATATCGAATTTGCAAGTTTATGTGATGGATGTGTGATATAAAAGATGAGTTTCTAGCATGGTTGTGTCCATTTTTATTTTTTAAATAAGATAAAATAATGTGTTGGACTCTCTTCTCCCACTATCTTACATTTCACTAATCCCTTGGATTTTAATTGGTTGTTGTAATATTCCTTCTTTCATAGTTAAATGATAAGAATGTGTTTGCTGATAAGATATATAATTGTGCCATATCAATGGTTGTTGTAATATTCCTTCTTTCATATTTAAATGCTAAGAATGTGTTCATTGATAAGATCTATAATTGTGTCATATCAGTGGTTGTTGTAATATTCCTTCTTTCATAGTTAAATGATAAGGACGTGTTTTCTGCTATGATTTTTAGTATGTTCTTTTACTCCCAGAATTCATATTTATTAGACCCACCTGCTAGTTAGTTGTCGTTTTGCATCAAGTACGTGATACATTTTCTCTTCACTTTGGAAAAGTCAATTCTAAATTTTGTTGTCGCAGATCGAACAATTTTGATAGGTGTTTAATATCGGTTTATTTTTGTTGTCATATTTTTTAGTGCGGACTTGTTTGTCTTCTGTTAAAATTGACAACTATAAGCAACTAGGAGAAAAGTTCTTAGTAGCAAGTCGTCAAAGTGAAACTAAATCAATACAAATCTCTTTGGTTTCTAATGATCCATGCATACAAATGCATGCCTGTAGTAAGACTACCACACATTTATGCATGCATGGAGATATGGACATGCACACTGTTAGGCGGAAATATTGTAGTTTAATTCCATTGTAGTATTTGCCCAACTTTTTAATTTGTCAATCCAAGGTTCGTAGGCTTACGAAACACACACACTATATATGCAGGACTGAAGTAGAACTAATCTAATCTAATTTGATGAAATGAAATTAATCTAGGAAAGCATCGAAAGACTAACTAGGAAGGCAATACAACATGTGAAGAGTTGAATGACAAAAGACATATGTGAGCTCACACAATATATCAATCTCAAATTATATTACAAGAGTCAAATGACAAAGCATGAAAGAATAACAAAGCTAAGAATCCCCTTCTCCTCATTACAAGACTAAATTATGAATTACATGATGATATAATTCTCAAGCTAATCTAAGTCTAATCTCTCATCTCTAACTCCAACTTCCCAAATTATCCATTACATGATATGATTCTCCCCCTTCAAAGAGAGAGCACTCTCTTATATACATGAAAGTCTTGAAGAGTGTCATAATTACAGATCCACTATTCTCTCAACTTATTCCTTCAAATCCTCCACTCATATCTTGGATAAGATATCATATCAAAATATCCATGATCTTCTCCTTTGAATATGCTTGAATGATTGTCCCAAATATTCTTCAAATCTTCAAAGCTTGAAGATGAAATTCGAATTTGAGGCTAGGTGGTAATATTTGATTTTGTTGAAATCTTCACATATGCCTGCACACATCATCGAACTCATCCAACATTGATATATAATGAAAATATGTCATTTTTCTAAGATTTAATCATAAATTCACTTATAATACTAAAATGAATACAATGGAAAATAATAAGGAGAACCCACATATATTTATGAAAATGGTATGATGGAAGGTTAATGGGACGATGAAATGTAAGGAATAATGAAGGGAAAGGTGGTTGAAAATAGCACATTTCTGAGGCCCAACATATCCCCCAACTCAACTTGTTGCATGTCCTCATGCAACCATGCATGGATATTATTAAGAACTTTTGGCATTTAAACTATGGATTTGATTGATGATGTCTTTTTAATAAGGAATATTTCCAGGATTTGACAATGGGAGTAGTAGCATGTAAAGTACATGTGTAACAACATGTGAAATTTTCTTATGGTTGGTTCTTGTGTGACAACCATGAATACAAAAGATGTTGGTTCTTGTGTTAACAACATTCATTTCACTTACTGATTTTCTTGCTCCAATAATTTAGTCATGTACTCATTGGAAATAATAAACTATCAATGTGCATAAGAGAGCATCGTTGTGTAGAAGAAAGCCTTTTTCTTTATTTTTATGAATCATGCCAATATGTGTATCAATCAAAATGAAACAAAGTGTCATTGGAAAAGAAAATTTGGTAAAAAGTAAATGAGATGGGAAAATGGAGTGATAATAGTGGAAAAATTGAATACTGGTAGTGAATAGATAGTGAATATATCCCCCCCGCCAACTGAATCAGTTGCATGCCCTCATGCAACTTAGTGTAGTTCATGGAAGGAAAGAGAGCATGGTGAGGAAATTTTCCAAAATATTCACGTCGGCATATAAGGAATTGTGTGATTAAAGCTTAGAAAAGAACATACTTCCACTTACCCAAAAAGTAGATGTAGCTGTTGTCGTTGCTGAATCAAATAAATGTGACTAGTGATGTAGCTTCAATTGCTGTAACTACTGGAGAAAAGAATATCTGACTATGATTGATGGAAGATGGAAGGTGTCACTACTGCAAGATCAGGAAAGTGGAACTGCTAATGCTCTTGCTGCTGTAACTGGATCATGGGAAGTGAAGGAATCTGAACTGTTACTGTTGAATCAAGAAAAATTTGGAAGGCAAAGAATATGGATCTGTGGTACTCTCATAGATCTGAAATCAAACTGCTGCAATTGCTAAGGGGATCATGAAAAAGTGTATAGTCTTCACCCGCTAAAAAAATGATGGTACAATTCTAATCATGTGAATGAATGTGTCGGTGTTGACCATGAAGAGAAATCATTGGATTACCGTCCATTTATGAATTTCGTTAACCAATGCGAGACAAACTCACCAGTGAGGTCAATGAGTGTCAAGGTACCCGAATACATATTGCAAAGTGCGAATAGAGGTGTTGATGTCGAGCCACTTGCTAGATCTAACGATCAAGGGACATTGATGTATTCCCATGATTGCTAGCGAGAGAACTTGCCATTAAGGCAAGCAAGCCTCAAGGTACTCAAAAGGAACTCTAGTGTCAATAGATACCTAGCCATGTATGATGTAAATTCACCTTGGTTGCGTTGCATGCTTTGAGAAACCTCTAGATTTGCAAAAAAATATTCCTTAAATTCCTCACACTTTGTCTCGTGGTCTGAAGAAAACCCATTGCTTAAACTTTCTCAATCTTTATTCACCAGCTGTCATAAGTGCCAAAAAATTATAAAAGGAAGATATGATGTGGAATCCGTTGCCTAAATGATTATGATTATTGACACCAAAACTAGAAGGGAAGGTAACCACTTGGCACGCAGCTTCAGAATAAAAAGAATGGTAATTTCTTGATCGGGCATGATATGTTTCACACCAACAAGGAACCCTGACAAGACTCCATGGAAGCCAGAAAGTGGTGTGTACAGGAAAATCTCTTTCTATGTAAGGTAATACAAAAAGATAGTAGTGATGAACACACTGATTGAAGTGACAATGTTGACAATAGCAATAAATTTCAAGAACTCTCTTGGACCCCATATAGGCTCTAGCAATTACCCACTAAAATAAGAGGCCGATTATGCTCGGGATCAACCCAAAAAGTGATTGCTCTAAATATTCTGCAGTTATGAGATTCCATGCAAAAGGGATGGTCTTTCAAGGAATTACAACTAAATATTCACCAGTTGATGGAAAACGTTGTGTCATAGCATATCCAATCAAAAGAACTGTTGCAAGAGCTGTGTGAAATCTATGAAGAGGCCAACACCTCCTGATAGGGATCTATTAATACTCATTGTGGCCCTTTACATATCTAAACACCCGAATGTTGCTAGAAATCGCAGCGAAAATGAATGGATTCGACTACATTGTTTGAATTTCTCTTTTCATTAGTCTCACTTTGCAACGACGTATGGGCGAATAAGTCTGGATGCGTCCCTTTGTTTCTACTCAGGAAATAAGAAATTATATCAACCAGTTGTCATTCCAGAAAAATGTAACATGACTGAATTTTACAGTTCACTGCATGTAAATGTTTGTATCCAATTGTGGACAAGGTATCCCATCACAAACCACCTGACGTCGAGGATCCCTGATTTGAAAATCTCCAAAACAATCCGAGAAATCCGAATAGCAAAGCTCATTCCTTGGGAAGCTTACGTTAGGTGACATGGGAAGCTTATGTTTGAAAATCATGAGACAGTTTATCGGGGAATAACATAATTGATTGTTTACCACCAACTTGCTTCCCCTTATGCAAAATTTTGAGGCGATGGATGACTGATTCGACAGATTTTCTACCTAAGGGGCATCCTTAACCATGCAAAGCTTAATCGTTAAGTTTTGTTGAGTTTGTTTTTATGCCTTGCCTCCTTGTCTAGTTGCTTCGTAGTAGTGTTTTAACCCAAGGTAAGATGAATACATGTCCGAGAGGATAAATTCCACATCCTAAGCACAATACGATTCAAACTGCAACATCAATACTCATAGAGGTCACTGTCTCAGTTTAAAAGTCATTGTTCCAACATGTAGTTTTAGCGGTTGTTTTAGCATGCAGTGATTGTTTTAGCATGAAAATTGCAGTTTGTTCTTATTCACCTAATGTGTATTGTTTTTATTTTGCAGGTTGAGGATGGATGCACAACAAATATTTTTTTTTTAAATGAAAAGAAGAAATTTTAAGAAGAATTTAAATGAAATTTTGAGCAAATGGAGACAAGTTTATTGAAAATTGTAGATGAAAAATGGATTAAGCATTTTTTTTTTATCATCCACAATTAAAATTATTCCTGAAAATTGTTAGAGGCACCCAGTTTTCTGATCCTCGTGATCGCTCGAAGTGCGGAGGAGAGCATACTTATTCTATACTAAAAATTAAAAACGAAAAATCTACCTACTCTATACTAATTAGAATTAAAAAATTGGTTACGTGTAGGAAAATTTCCAGTGGAGCCAAGCATGCAACAGTAATAATAATATGTTTAGTGGCGATTTTTCAAATGAATAATGGAAATATTTGAAAGTGAATGAATCTATTTGTTGTAGCGACAAACTAACTAAATAAAAATGAAATTTATCTAATCGAGTGCTTACCTGGAACCATTGTTCGATAATGCTTTCATAGGCATGTTTTTCCTCACTCAGATCTTGTTGTAACTCCTCTTCATATTCCTCAATCTCCTGCTCGAATGATTATTCTTCATCTAATGTGTAGGAGTCTTCAGATCTTGAATCCTCGTTTGTTGCCGGAAGAGTGTTTGAATCTTTAATTGTTGTCAAGATCTCCTCTTCCTGAGAAGAGGAGATCCCAACTTTCACGAGGATCTGAGTGACTAGTTCCAAGATGACACTCATTGTTAAAGCATATTGAAAAAGGAGTTCTTACAACACCCAAATAAAAAATAAAAAACTGAAAATCATACTTGTTGAAACACATGAAAACCTCTTCACAGTTGCAGAAAACACACTTGCTACAATTGAAATTCACACTTGCGAAAAATGAAATTTGCGTAAATTGAAATTCACACTCTAGAGATGGCAGGGAGAACATGAGGAGTCTCCACTCAAGTAGAAGCTATGACCCCTTACCAACATATGTAAATTACACTTGCAGGAAATTAAACTAAACCTCAATCCATCGTGCTTCCCCGACAATGGCACCAAAATGTTAGGCGGAAACATTGTCGTTTAATTTTGTTGTAGTATTTGCCCAACTATTTAATTTGTCAATCCGAGGTTCGTAGGCTTACGAAGAACATGCACTATATATGCAGGACTGAAGTAGAACTAATCTAATCTAATTTGCTGAAATGAAATTAATCTAGGAAAGCATCGAAAGACTAACTAGAAAAGCAAGAAATTAATCTAGGAAGGCAATACAACATGTGAAGAGTTGAATGGAAAAATACATATGTGAGCTCACACAATATATCAATCTCAAATTATATTACAAGAGTTAAATGACAAAGCATGAAATTATAACAAAGCTAAGAATCAAAGCTAAGAATCCCCTTCTCCTCATTACAAGAGTAAATTATGAATTACATGATGATCTAACTCTCAAGCTAATCTAAGTCTAATCTCTCATCTCTAACTCCAACTTCCCAAATTATCCATTACATGATATGATTCCCCCCCTTCATGAAGAGAGAGCACTCTCTTATATACATGAAAGTCTTGAAGAGTGTCATAATTACAGATCCACTATTCTCTCAACTTATTCCTTCAAATCCTCCACTCATATCTTGGATAAGATATCCTATCAAAATATCCATG
>SNQJ01S0072536.1:25585-45033 GCA_010110895.2 Picea sitchensis
GTGTTCTAGTTCTCCTCCTCGTCCTTCAATCTCCTCAAAAAGTAGGCAAGCTGCATTCTGCACTGGTTGGAGCCTGTGAGTCACTTCCATGACTTTGATCTGTATGGCATGGACCTATTGTTGAGCCATGCACTATTCTTGGGATCTTTTCATTCACTTGACCATTGACAAGGGCTTCAACTATGCTTGTACTATTGTTTCTTACTGCTTTGCCTCCTGGAGCTGTGACTCCAGTGTCTTCATTTCAGGGTCCTCGGTAAGGCGCTCATAATTCTGCGCACTTCAACTGCTAAGTTGTTTACATTCCAAAGCTAATACCTTGATTCTTTGGACTACACTTCGGGTAATTTCTTCTCACTGGTCTCGCACTTCCTGTGGAGTGCTTGGTACTACTTGTAACTCCAATTCTGCTACCCTCTGTTGGAGTTGCCGAATGGCTTCAACAAGATTTGCCACTTGATTCTCCACTGGGTCTTCTTCTGTCTATTCTAAGTCTATCACAGAGAGAAGTGCTCTATTGACTGCTTCTTTATCTCCAACCTGCTTCGTGAGCATATGTTCTTTCTCTTTCTGGATCTGTGCTTTATCCTCTTCGAACTTGGTTTGGAGGTCATCCTTCTCCTATTGAACAAATCGACGTTGCTCTATGAATTCCTCTTGTGCTTTATTCAGGGCCATAATTCTTGCAGTATCCTAGGTTATAGTC
Organism: Picea sitchensis; assembly: GCA_010110895.2. Lineage (NCBI taxonomy): Eukaryota > Viridiplantae > Streptophyta > Pinopsida > Pinales > Pinaceae > Picea > Picea sitchensis. Next base: position 26,292 of record SNQJ01S0072536.1, read on the forward strand.
GCTAATCTTCAATGTTAGAATCCTCTCCAACTGCAGTTTGACTGCGTGTATCCCCTTCGGGAGGTATGCAGTGATGACTGTGTAGTCAAAGTCCCTTGGGACACTTTCAGGACTCACCACGCTAGCCAAAGGTGGGATGTAGTCGGGTAGGATAGATGGGATCACGTTCACGTTCGCTAAGTCATCAGGATGCTTCGTTCATTTCCTTGTCGTAGCTTGGGATGGTCCAGATCCATGAGAAATCGACGGGGATGCTTGCACCCCTCTCGTCGATGAGGCTTGGATGCCTGTAGACATTACCTTATCAGCCATGAGGTCTATTATAATTTCTTCGACATACTTTTCTACTGCACTGAGTTCATCCGACATGCATGCTCTAGATTAGGTGTCTCAGATCAGTGAAGAAATACTCACTGTAATAGAATGGGTAGAAAGGTCTCAAATAGGCACTGTGCGAAATCAACTAGTTCTCTGTGGGCTCGGGTAATCACAATTGGAAAAAGTGTTCTCAGTGCAATGCTTGATGGGATAAATAGACATCATCATAATGGATCCCTCCAATGGGTCAAAAAGATTTAATAAATGCAATTCCATCTGTTATGGTGCGGTCCCAATGGTCCAATGGTGAGCTTTCAGGCCATAACTTCTTTCCTAACCGTTCGAGAGCATCGATCGAATGGTCATAATGCCTCCAACTATCATATTGTTCTGCCATGGAAAAGTGCCAATATGCACTGTTATGATATTCCAAAGAAGTCCAAGTCTTGAAAACCTTCCTTCAACGAAGTTCTTTCTAGAGCCTCTTGCAAATTTTCTAACTTTTCTTTATTTTTGCTGAGCTTTCTACCCTTCTTTCCTGTAATCTGAGTTACTGGGTTCCTCTTCCTATTTTGATTCTCATCTTCTCTTGGCATACTAACTTCACGTTGTTGATGATATTTTATACCAGGGTTCAAGGGTGATACTTCTTATCTGTCTGGGGTAGGTGTTCTACTCTCCTGTATGGACAAGTTTTTCAAGTCTGTCTGTGTTCATTCAACTTTGACATCCAAATCTCTGGTCCCTAGCAGCTTTGACTTGTTCTCTTGTTCTTTATCAAGTGTGTTGTTCTCCTAGTCATGAAATTTCTTAGTTCTTTCTTTTTCTATTCTAGAGCTTCCTCTTCTTGTTTTCTTCAGATCTGATCTTTCTCAATCCAGGTATTTCCTAGCAAAATAGAAAATGGTGTGTTGTTCTCAAAAAAATTAACAACCTCAAATTCTTCCTCTATCGAACTTCCATGTGCACTCATAGGTATCTAGGTAAGTCTTCCACATAGGGTTATCATATTCCCTCTAAAGAATCATATTCCTCCTAATGAAGGGACCATAGCAGGCTTTCCCAAAATTTCCCAAGTTCTTTCTGTCATGCTATTTACATGTGTTTCCTCATCTAGAACACAATCTACATCGAAGTCTCCTATTCTTGTTTCTATGCACTCTTTTTCTTTTAAGATCTCTGATAGATTGGTCTCTTTGTGATCATTCATGGTTTCTTTTATCTGTAATAATGCAATCTCTAATTCTTTCTGGGATTCTGCCATAGTCTTAGTCTCTTGGCCTTTCTCATGATTTTCTTGTCTCATATTCATTCTTTCAACCTTAGCAATCATTCTAGGGAAATCCAGAACTTCATGGTCCATAGCTTTACAAAAAAGACAAGTAGGTCTTCTACCAGGGCATTCCTTAGCCAGATGGCCCGATATTCTGCAACTTTAACAGAGGGTTAATCCTCTCTTTCTCTTTAATGATCCACAACATTTCCTGTACTGCGCACTGGGGTCATAGTAACTAACCTGCAAAAAATTATTTCTAGGAACCTGCATCCATTTTTTAGTCCAAACATTCTTTCTATGCATAGGAATAACATATATTTCATTACTTATATCGGATATATTCATATCAAATCTTTTTTCTTCTAACTGTGCCCTAGTTTTCAGACTAGGAAAAACTTTATCAGACATACCTAGATTCATTCTTTCGAAACAATTTTTTTTTCTTATCTTACCTCTTTTCTTCATATCTGATTCCTTTCTTAGCACATATATTCACAATTCAGATAGAATACTGCGCACTAAAGAAATATATCTACGCACAGATCTTTCTCTTTTCTTTAGTTCCTAAAAATCACAGTTTCAGGTCCCGGCAACGGAACCATTTGTTGACACACAAGGGTCATACCTAGGGTTCAACGCTACAACTGCGCACCAAAAAAACCCTAACTATCAGCCCTTCTGGCAATACTTGCGAAGAAAATGAAGTCTCACTCGAGGTAGAGGCAGGGGTGGTTGCAGGAGTCAAGTGTCTGCAACCTAGCTAGGACACAGATCTGTGATTACACCACTCTAACAAGAAATTAGCAATTAACATTCCTCAGTATTTAACCCTTATTCACATCGCAGAGTCAAAACCCTAATTAGATAACAACGCAATATTCAACCAAATATAAAACATCTAAGAACTTAGCGCATGGAAAGAGATTAGATCTAGCATTCATTCACATCACTAGGCACTAATCTATCATACTAGATTCATCTAAACATTCATTACTACACTAAAATTAAATCATATGAACAATACAACAACCGTAATGAAAAAAGAAACCATAACACAAGATATACATGGTTCGCCCCAATGTGGGGATACATCCACCAAGTCTTCTCTTCTTTATTATCTTATGTTAATCTTCCTACATGCACAGAGCCCAAAAAACCTACTTCGCATAGGACAAGAGATCTGTGCGCACCTTGCCAGATCCTCCTTCCCTGAGTTAGGTCACATCACAAAGCCTTCTTACACAATCCACACACCAGCTTCTTACAATCACTTGCACTTAGCTCTGCAAAATCTCAACACAACATGCACAAAGAATCATAACCATTCACACTTATCTCACATTGGACTTTACTCCCCCGTCCCCTCCACTTACATTGCCTAGCTTTCTATTCATACATTAAAAAATGGGCCTAAACATGGGTAAACCCATGGGACAACATCCCATACCCGTTACATAAACCCTAATCCCAAAAATTCCCTAAAAAGGGGTTGAGATCCCGCGATCTCCGCTTTGACTTGTGCTCTGCCTTCAACCAGCCTGTCAAAGTCCCAAAAGAGGTCAAATATGACCAAGGTTCTTCGAAACTTGGTCAAGGGCCAACAATTCTAAATATTTATAGATGAATGAATCGACCTAGATATATAATAGGGAATTTTCTACCTAAACCCCCCACCACAGAAAAAGGTCCTCAAAATCAAGAACAACAACAAGTTGGTTGTGAGACACTTCTTCCGAAAGGACAAGAAAATTTTGAGTATTTCTTAGAAGAGGGAGCAAGGAAAATTGAGAATATATTAGAGGGGTGAAAATCCTCATCTCACCATACAATGGTTTATGAGGAAGATCAAGCCGAATTCTTTAAATTTCCCATTTGGGAAACCAATGGAGAAACCAAATTGAAAAATATCAATCCCTCTAATCTACCTCACTACCATGGACTCATCTCAAAATATCTTGACATCTTTTTGTTTGAATTTTCATTGATGTGTAGGACTTATGACTACACCTTATATGAGCATAATCTTAATCTCTTTCCTTCTACCCTGAAGGACTCAACTTTGATATGGTTCTTGAGCTTAGAAGGAAATAACATAAGCTTAAGCTCTTTCCTTCTACCCTGAAGGACTCAAATTTGAGATGGGTCTTKAGCTTAGAAGGAAATAACATTACAAGTTGGGATCAAATGAAGCACACCTTCAAAAACAAGTATAGGGAATATTGTAGATCAAGAGATAAAAGAGATAAAAGAGATGAAATATTTTGGATGACCCAAGGGGAAAATGAATCCCGAGAAAACTTTGAGGAAATGTTTCAATTTAGCTATAAGAGAGCCCACACCTATTCTCTAGATGAAGACTCGTTGAACATTTTCCTACTCATAGGAGTAAGAGAATAATTTATGGAAACACTAAATCTCTTAGAAAATGGATATATCTTCTATATGGATTATGGAGACATCAAACAAATCTTCAAAAAATACTCTATATCCTCTAAAAAGAAAGGTAGAAGTGGTAAAGGAATGGTAACACAATATTCTCACCCTTCAACACTTATTAAAAATGAGATAGGAGGATTATTATAATATATGGAGATTGACATGTTGCATTCACTAGCTATGAATATGGATACCTTGTAGGTCAAGAGGAAATAGGAAGAATAAAAAGGGCACTAGCCATATTTTTTCGTAAATGAACCAAAAGGAATCATAGGAATGAGTGCCAACTCAACATTGTAGAAGTAAAACCTCATGTAACTATCAATTGTCCTTCTTTTCCATGTTTAAAAGCTACATATCAAGGAGTAGAGGAAAACACAAATTTAGTATGCTTCATCAGCCAAAGAAGATCATGAGCACCAAGACCTTTCCAATGGGGTATGGGTTATAACACCCCTTAGTATTTTGGTGGATACAATGTATAAATTCCTTCTCAACCTTGGTATTATCCTAACCAACCTCTTTGGACTACGAAAAACCAATGGCAATACCCATACCATCATATTCATTCTCCTTATCAACCATTCCAAAACCAGCCTCGAATACAAAATATTCAATGGACTATTCCCCCACAAGGATGGAGACCCCAAAATCCTCAACAACTAGCATTTATGTCTCCTCCTCCTCAACTAAACAACACTCCATAGAATGTTGCTCCTCCAAAGAACCCTCAACAACTTTCTCAATCTACTCCCAATTCAAACAATAAGCATATTTAGCCTGTATATAATAATGAGGTTACATATCAAACCTACTCCTTAGATGTTCAAGCAAAAAACCTTACATCAGGAAAGGTCCTATAGGATAATCTCATCCCCAAGCCCATAAATTATCTAGAAACTAAAAAAGATGATTCCATTTTACAACAACCTACCCTTCCATAAGCTCCATCTTATCCCAAAAGGTTGAGAATTAATAAAACATACACGCCTGAATAAGATGAACTCTTAGGAGAACTCAAGATCTTGTGTGTTAAAATACCGCTCCTTTAACCTATCAAGGATGTTACTATCTATAACAAGTTTATCAAATATTAATGTTTGAAGAATCCAAGGAGGAATAAAAAAGATACCCCTACAATCAATGTCATAGGAAAATTAAAATATCTCATGCTTGGGAGGCTATTTGTTCCTAAGTATTTGGATCCTGACAACCCTATAGTGGATGTACACATTAACAAGAACTTGATCCAAAATACCTTGATAGATTTAGGGATAGCAATAAATGTCATGACTAAATATACATTGTTGAGACTAAACCTCCAGGGATCTGTAACGACCCCTCTATTATAACAACGATTAGAGATGTACAACATGTAAATAATAATTGTTTTTTGTTACAATGCATTAGGAAATTAAATGTCACCACATAATGAATAACAAAACCATCGAAACATCATCTTGATTAACGATGACACAAAATCAACGCCTTAATATAATCATAGCGAGACATAATCAATGCATTATCATAATAAATAACAACACATTACGATCAATTAAAACATTATTACTTTTATTCAATAAACTCATCACATAAAAGATAACATAAATAACTACCTGCCCAACCTATCATGCATGGTTAGGACCTCCAAGACACATAAGAAACGCTCAAGTCTAGGATTCATCCGATTGATCTTGATCATTTAAGGTCTCAGGACTCGCGATTGTTCTGAGGAGCAAGGAGGTGTCTAAATCCCACTAATCCAATCATAAGCCAACATTTCAACTGGAATCATCATCCATTCAACCACTAATTCATCGTGATCAAATAGAATAACCTTTAACTTTTAACAATAATTCAAACAATCAAGCGCAAGGTTGAGTAATAAAATAAACATGAAATAATAAAATCCATGAGCGTATAAGTACAACCATCTTTCTTAATCCATAATCAATCCCTATCAAGTGCAACGTTGAGTAAGTGATAAAATCACAAAAATTGAATAAAATCACGAGAGAATATGTACCGACTTGTGGAAGTTAATAATTTATTTGAATCCTCATTAGTAAATTACCAATTCAGGTTCATTTAGGTCAACATCAATTATCAAGTGTTCTAGCTTATGTAACCAATATTATCTACATATAGTTCGATTATGTTTTATTTTATTTAGGAGTCCTATAAGAATATAAATGGAAATCAATATCAATTTACAATTCCATTAAGAACCCTCCCTAAGAGACAAAATATTGTCAAGGCATGCAATAAGGAAATTAATACAATTTCTGATCCAAAGGTAAGTCCCCATCACATCACATCTTCAACCAATCATTCATCAGCCTACATTCATTGAAAAAACACTATCACTTATCCATATACATAATCATACTAAATAAATCATCTAACATATATGTGTAAAATGAAATACTCAAACAAAACACAATCCACTCCCTGACTCAATCTAGAGTCTAAGGAGGTCCATTGGTTCCATCGGCATCCAAAATATGTCAAGTTTCTTGGACACTCAAGGAAAACTTGTCAATAGCATCTATCAATACATATATATCAAATAACAAGAAATCACAACCCATCAATATCATCATATGAAATCCATAATCGAAACAATAACAATGTACTATAACTGGATCACTTGCACACAAGTGTCCTCAAAGAATAAGTCGATAATATGTGCTAACAAGAGAGGGATGTTACATACACCCCCTCTTGTTTTAAACTTCATCCCGAAGTTGTATAGTATATAAAATGCAGTAATAAAAGTATCTGAAGAGATATATATGTCTAATATACCAAATACGTAAGGAAATTGATGGCACATATCATATGTGTCCTCCCATGTAGCTGAGTGCAGACTATAATTGTCCCACTGGACCTTGACCTAATCAACTATTCGACTCCATAGTTGTCGAATGCGATGGTTCATAATGTGAATTGGCTCCTTCGTGTGAGCACTGTTAAGAACCAACATCAATATAGCATAAAAAAACCTCAAGAAAAGTACTCAACGCCTTGAAAAAGAGATAATATCAGATAATAAGCCTCTTCGAGGGGGCAACCTCCTTTTACCCCACTTAAATGTTCAAGTACCAGATGATTCAAAATGAAAATGTCTCCTTGGTATATATAGGAGACTAGGAGGTTTAATGGCCTAAGTAGGTATAAATAAAATAACATTACTAATCTAAATCACAACTAATTTCAAGCCGACATAAATAAAATAACATTAAATCTAATATGCCCCAATTAGGTGGTAATAGAATAATATTAGGGCTTAACATGCCTCAGCAAAGACAGTGTTGTCATAGCAGCAGGTAACTCTGGATGCTTGTATAAAGACTCATCTTCCCAAGTGGAATCTTAAATTTGGTAGTTTCCTCCATTTAATGAGATACTCACAGAGGATCTATTCCTCGGTTGGCCCAGTGCTGTGTCATTGATGGCAGGGCTCCAATGTATCTTTTTTCCTTCCTCATCCGAAGTTAAACGTATAGTTTGGTGGGATCTTATTAGCCTATAACTTTTCTTTAAGCATGAAACATGCTGACGGGTGTACTTTCATTGAAGGCGTGGGAAACTCAATTTGTATACCATATAGTACCAATCTTTTGCAACACTTTATAGGGGCCATGGTACTTTGGTGATAATTTATTATCCTTCTTGGCTTGCTTGAGGGACATCATTTGTATGGTTGTAGTCTTAAAATACCCAATCCCTACTTCAAAACTTCTTTCCTTTCACGATGTTGATTTGCTTGTTGTTCATGCGATTTTGTGCCATGGTCGGGGTGTCCTTTATTTATTTGGAGAATTATTTGTTGATTCTCGATGTGATCTTCAACAGCTTGAACCTTTGGAATTTTTTCTTTTAGAGAAGGAAGTGATGGAAGGAGGGAGAAATCCCATAAAAGTGCAAATGGTGTCATTTTGTTGCGATTGTGAAAGGAGGTGTTATACCACCGATACGCCAAGAGGGTAGCCATTTGAACCATTGCTTTGTTTATGATAGGAGACAAAAGTAGCGAAGGTATCCTTCTAGACATTTTTTTCACTATCTCGGTTTGTCCATCAGTTAGGGATGATAGGATGAACTATAAGGCAATTGAGTACCCAAACAAGAAAATAGTGCAATGAAAGTGTCCGGTGGTCAGGATCTCCTAACCCTTCCTGATGATCTTTGAACATGTAGCTTTTGTTGTCTCCATGAATCACGGTGTAGCTGTACTAGCTTTGAAGGGGTGAGAGAGGTCACAAAAGTGTGCGTGCCGGGTCAGAAATCTATCAACAAATCACCATGATGACACTCTTTGCTTCCGACTTTCGGTAACCACGTGATGAAATCCATGGAAAACCTCCTCCCAACTGACTTGGGATGGATAATGGTTGTAAAGACTCGGGGTCTTGGTGTTTCCGCCATATTTTGTTGGAAAACCAAACATTCTACCTGCAAACCTTTGAACATGAGTTTAAAGGCCATCCCAAAAAAAGTCCTTCTTGATTCTATGGTGGGTTTTCAAAAATACCAAGTGCCCTCCCACTCTTTGGAGAGGGTCAATACAGTTCCAATAGCACCTTTGTTTGAGGCTGGGAGTTCTTACATAAATGCTATAAGTGATGTTTGTACCATAGAGAATCATTTTCCATGTAAATGTATCGATGCACTGGAATCCTGCGCAACCTTTCAATGAGAGTCCACACTTTTTACGTCATTCTTCCATTCATCCCTTGCTTCTATTATCCATTCGGGTTGGATGATCGAGATAACAAGAAAGCCTCAACATCTTCATCCTTTAAATTGAGAGTGCATCACATACAACATTTGCTTCCCCTTTTATAGACAAATTCAAAATCATATGATTATCTTAGTTTACTTATTTTGTTGTTCTATTACGAAGATAGTCTTTGTTCCAAGGAAGTATTTAATACTATCATGATGTTTGACCTTGAAGTGCCTACCTATTAGGTAGGGCCAGCCATTTCTTTAATGCATGTAGGCATTGCCATCATTTCCTTCTCATAAATGGGTTTTGTGTAAGTCTCTTCCCTTGAGTGGTGGACTTTCAAAAGCGAGGGGGCCTTCCTTCTTGCATTAGGGGGCGGCTAGTTCCATTTCGAGGCATCACATTCCACGTAAAGGTTTTTGTGAAGTGCGGAGTGGTCAAGGCGAGTTGTACACATCACCTCTTACAAGTTGTTCAAAATCTTTAGTTGCCTCTAGAGTCCATGAAATGCATCCTTCTTAGTTAGATCTTTGTTAAAGGTGTTCTTTGTTCTTCCATGGTTAGAACAAACTTGGTGGTAACTGTCGACCAAAATCCTCTAAGATTTTTTAATGTTTTGGGAATCGGCCGGGTCCATCATGGCCTTAATCTTGTTAGGGGTCTACCTTGACACCTTCATGAGATAGAAATATGACCCAAATACTCTACCTCCTTTACTCAAAGAAACATTTGGATGGTTTGGCGGATTCTAACGCTCCTTTATTAGTTGTAGCACCTTGTCAACGTGTTGCGAGATAGTCCTCCCAAGACTTACTATAGATTGGTATATCATCAAAATGCCAACACAAATTTTTCGAAGGAAGGGCTTGAAAAGTAATTCGTCAACCATGGAGATAATGGAAGGTGCATTTGTAAGGCCAAAGGCATGACCAAAAATTCATAATGGCCTTAAGCGGGTTTGAGAATCGTTTTGGGATAGTAACTCCTTCATTGATGCGATGATACCACAGGCAGGAGATCAATTTTGTGAAATAGATTGCTCCATGTAGTTCATCTAACAATTCATCAATCAGAATGGGAAACTTATCTTTAATAGTGATCTTGTTGAGCTCTCTATAATCACGACACATGCATGTGAGCTATCTTTCTTGAATACCATTACACCAGTGCAGTGGAAGAACTTTGGCTAGGTCTAATGATGCTGACCCTCTTACCTTCTTCAACCATGCGCTCAATTTCACTCTTAAAGGCATAGGGTGTCATGGCGTGTTAGGAGAACACTCCAGTGGAGGTGAATTTCATGATCATGATTTCGAGTTGGTGGGAGACCTTTAGGAATATCTTCAAATACTTTGGAGATGCTTGTCAATGATCCTTTTGGAGATCTTGAGGGAATAGATAACAGTTGTTTGAACATCTAGTGAGCATGTTACCTGTCGTCGCCAGTGCCCTTCTTGATAATTTTGTCATGCCATTAGAGCTTATCACCTTACAGGGCTTCCACATGATACCTCTCAACTCAATTTCTTTTCTTCAATAAAAATTTCATGAAAAGTTCTTGAAAATTAAAAGCCAACTTGTTCCTAATGATTGCCATTGGATTCTAATTACAACATCGCACCACCCATGGGTATAGCAATCGTGGGACTATTGTTACATATTCCCCATAGTAAGATTGATCTTATTGAATTTTCTGAGCAGGTGTTGGAACCTCCTTATGCAACCATTACTTGAAACTTTCTGGCCGGTAGATATACAAAGGAATTGGGATCTTTGGCTAATTTGCAGTGAATGAAATTATGAGTACTACGATCCAATTGGGACTATTACCTTTTTCTTTTGATGTATCCTTGATCTTGAGGGTTTGAGGTGCTAATTCCGGTGATACATTACGATATCATGGGGTTAACTCTTCAGATGAAATTGATTATACATTTTCATCTTGAGATGGTTCTTGTTCTTGTTCTTCTTCCTCTTCACAATCTATGTAGAATAATTTCTTCTCCACCACACTTATGTCCCTTCGTACTTGTCACAATTGAAGCATAAACCTTTTGCTTTTCTTTCCTCCAATTGTTGGTGTCCATTATGTAGGTTGATATGTTTTAGGAGAAGGAGCATTGTTCTCTCTATAGATGTTAGGATAGGTCCTTCTAGTAGCCATAGCCATATTTTACCTTCAACATTTCTTTCCTGTAATCATTCTCCAATGATTTGGGTTCCCAAAAGGCGAACCTCATGTTGAATGTTGTCCTTCAAAGAGTTCTATGAATACATCAATCAAGTGCTCATGCGGAATGTCGGTTTACCTTTATATTCAATCTTTGGAAGTTCTCAATGTGCTGTTGAACCCACTTTTGAGATTTATCAATTGGCTAAAGAAGGTGTTGCTCCTTGTATCCTCATAGTGTGATATCATTTCTTCCGTGAACATTGTCAAGTGAGTGATTTCGAGAACAAAGCCATCGATACCAAACAAATTGATTAGGTTCCTAGAAATATAAAGAAGCAATTAGGTACCTTTTGTGTATGGCACATTATGGAGATCAAAGAATTGCTCCATCGAAGTATCCATGTAGCCCAGGTCTTACCATCAAACTTCCTCATGTCCAATCTTAGGAACATGGTTGGTCTTCAAACCAAAGTTGGAGTTTCTCCATTCTTGATTCACCTTCCTTGTGTCCACATCATGAATTTCATGGGATGCATTTTGCACTTTTAGGTGTCTTCTCGTCTGAAATTTTCAATACTTCCATGATCTCCCCTTTTAAACCATCTATCTTAGTATCCAACAGCTTCCATTGAATCCATCTTATTTTGTGGTTCATTTATGTCCCTAAGCATTTCTTCACCTTCATCAAGAGTCCAAGTGAGTTTTCGGGAGGCTTATTTGGTGTAGAAGTTCCCTTTGGGTGGCATGTTGGTGAGTATCCCTTTTGAACCTTAATTTTTGAGGTGGTTAGACAATATTTCTTCTGGCCTCTCCCAAGTTTCAGCCCGCCGGGTATAAACTTTCCTTTATGTATTTATCTGATATGTCTTCTGCAATACCATGATTCTTGATCAAAATTGGATTTGCAAATTGGAATTTATGGTAACTTCCCACAACTTACCAATTTTAGGCGCTCGGAGATCTCACTTGTATGGTAATACTTACACAAATAACTAATATAAAATTCTTAAACTCGCACCCAAAATACTACAGACATCTCCACAATCCAATGCCTGGTCCACACAATTTGGATGCTCTAGGAAGAAGTTATGATTGTTTTACCGGAACACCTTCTTGGAGACTAGTCAATGGGACTAGTCAAATGCCTATCTTACGGGGTATCTAAAAATTTAAGATGAAAAAAATCTGAACTTTTAGCACAGCTACAATTCTAATTTCTGTAGATTACCTCCAGATTTCAGCATCTGAAACGCTACAGAAACTTTTTATAGAAAAGATTCCACAATGACTCATTCCGGGATGATTCCAGAAACCGATCTTGTACAAGCTGTATCTCGGAAGGTATAAGGCCTCAGGAGATGTTTATTAAAGATTTTATTTTGATCTGTCTTATAAATACCCGCCAAGGCGGCTCCTTCTGAAACGTTGTAGAAAAATTTATGGCGAAAATTTCACGGTGTCGGATGTAGCAATGAGAACAAGACCTTGAGCTCTGATACCATATGTTAAGAATAACATCAATATAGAGATAGAAAAACCTCAAGAAAGTACTCAGCATGGCAGAAGAGATAATATCAGATAATAAAGCCTCTTTGGGGGGCAGCCTCCTTTTACCCACTTAAATGTTCAAGTACAGGATGATTCCAAAGGAAAATGTCTCGTTGGTATATGCCAGGAGATAGAGGAGGTTTTAATGGCCTAAATGAGCCTTAAATAAAACAACATTACTAATCTAAATCCCAACTAATGGCCTAAAGCCCGACCTTAAATAAAATAACATTACTAATCTAATATGCCCCAATTAAGGTGGTAATGAGCCAATGTGGGGCTTATGAGCACCTCATTCATTTTGCAAAGAATGCATATCAATCACATATTAATGGGACAATATTAGGGCTTAACAAGCACCCTCATTCGACACCTGCAAAGAATGCATATCAATCACATGTGTAGGATCATTAACATAATTTCTCAAAACAAACACCTGAAATACATCGTGCATACGCCTCAAAGAATCAGGCAAGGCTAGTGGATAGGCCATGAGTCCTTTATTTTCCACAACTTCAAAATGTCCCACAAACCTAGGAGAGAGTTTAGTAGCCTTTCCAAACTTGATCAAACTTTTGTGCGATTTCACCCATAAGAAAACTTGGTCGCCAACTTCATAATTGTTGTCAACACGATTCACATCAACATAACTCTTCTACCTATCTTGCACTTCCTTAATCCTTTGTCTTATCATTTTCATTTTTTCTTCCATTTCTTGGATCACTTCTGGTCCTACCATGACCCTATCCTCAAGTTTATCCCAGCTCAATGGAGTCTGACATGGTTGCCCAGATAGAAACTCAAATAGTGCCATCTTAATGGTACTTTGATCATTTTTGTTGTATGCAAAGTCTACCAGTGGAAATAACTCTTCTCAACGCTTCTATTGGTCCATTACACACATATGCAACATATATTCCAAAATTTGGTTCGTTCTTTCTGTTTATCTGTCGGTCTCAAGGTGATACATTTTACTAAGGTTAAGTTGTGTTCCCAAAGCCTGTTGGAAACTGGTCCAAAATCGTCTAGTAAACATTGATCCTCGATCGGATATGATCCTTTTTGGTACACCTTGTAACCTTACAATCTCACTGACAAAAAATCTAGCTATGTATGGTGCTTGATACATCATACGTACAGGAAAAAAGTGTGCACTCTTCGTCCTTGTCGTTAGTGGAAATCCAACAACAAAATCCATCGAAATGACCTCCCATTTTGATTCTGGAATAACATGTGGTTGTAATAATCCTGCTGGATGTCTATGTTCAGCCTTCACTAGCTGACATTCTAGACATATTACCACGTAACTACTAATGTATTCTCCCATTCCCTTCCAGAAGAATAAAGGCTTAAGGTCTACCTTCATCTTTGTGACTCCCGGATGATCCATGTACACTACTCTATGAGCTTCTCTTAATATCAAATTTCTCAATTCAATGTTAGGCAGTACGTAAATACTTTCATTAAATATCAACAATCCATCGTTTTCTAAAGAAAATCCTTCAAATTTCGGTACCATCATGGTATCTTGTCCAATATTTTCTTTAACTTCCTTGTACCAATCATCATCGGCATGTATGGTAAGAATATTTTCTCGAAGATTCGTCTGAAGAGGTATTACCAAGAATATGCATGGTCTCTGACTCAACGCATATGCCACTCTATTCACCATACCTTTTATGTAGGTAATCTTGAAGTCGTATTTGCTAAGTAGTTTTGACCAACGCCTCTATCGTGCGTTCAGGTCACTCTGCATAAATATGTGCTACAATCCACAATGATCTATCTTTAATTCAAATTTTCATCCAATCATATAGTGTATCCATACTCTCAAGGCATATACAATTGCCAATAATTCTAAATCATGCGTTGTGTATTTCTCCTCATGCTTTCTTAATTTCCTTGAGATGTAAGCGATCACTCGACTGTCTTGGATCAATACTCCGCCTAAACCTTCCTTGGATGCGTCTGTGCACACCAATTATTCTCTGTCCATGTCAGAGAATTTAACTATCGAAGTTGTCGTCAACAACTCCTTGAGCCTTTGAAATGCTTCCGCGCATTTCTCGCTCCATAAAAAAATCTTGTTTTTCTTTTGCAATTCCATGATTGAATTTGCTATCTTTGAAAAACCTTCGATGAACCGTCGGTAATATCCTACTAAACCCATACAGTTGTGTACTTCTTGTATGTTTGTCAATGCAATCCATTCCATAATAGCCTCTACTTTTGTTGGATCCACAATGATACCTTCACAGGATATAACGTTCCCTAAGTAATGAATCTTCGATTGGTAAAAAGAACATTTCGACAATTTCCGGTATAATTTGTTTTCTCATAAACATTGTAGTACCAAGCTTAAATGTTCGTCATGTTCTTCTATCGTCTGGGAATATATCAGTATGTCATCAATGAATACTTGAACAAACTTGTCCAATTATTCACGGAACACCCCATTTATCAAGCTCATGATAACCCCCGGGGCATTTTTCAGTCCAAACGATAAAACGATAAACTCGTAGTGTTCGAAACTCATCTTGAATGCAGTTTTAGGAATATCTTCCTCTTTAATTCGTAACTGGTGATATCCTAATCTCAATTAGATCTTTGAAAACACCTTTGCACCTTTCATTTGATCAAACAAATCATCTACTCTTGGCAACAGATATTGGTTCTTGATCTTCGCCTTGTTCAATTGACAATAGTCAATACAAAGTCTCCACAACCCATCCTTCTTTCTTATGAAAATAACAGGTGCACCCCATGGTGACACACTTGGACATATAAGTCCCAAGTCCAAAAACTCCTTCAATTTCATTTTCAACTCATGTAACTCAGGCATTGACATTCGATAAGGCAATCTTGTTATCGGTTCAGTTACAGGTTTCAATTCGATTGTAAAATCCAACTCTCCTTTGGGCGGAAAAATTGGTAACTATTCTGGAAACACGCCTGCAAAATATCATACTACTAGAAGGTTTTATAATCCTTTCACCTCACCCTTTTTGTCTAGTGCTAATATTACATATAACTTACATATTTTCCACATGCTCTTCTGTAGTTGTAGGGAAGAAATGAACCTCAAGGAACCTCCCTGGTTTCTTCCTACAATCGTTCTTATTTGTCCCCCATCATCCTTCAAACTTAACTGTTTCGTCTTATAGTTGAGTATCACATCATGTGATTTCAGCCAACCCATACCAATCACTACATAATAAGATCCTAAGATCGTGACATATAGGTTGGCCTTCATTACACAATCTCCCAAGTCAATGCTACAGTTCGTAACCCTTCCTCCAACCTTTTGTTTGGCACCTGAAGCCATTTCTACTTATCAAAACTTGTCCTTCTTCACTGCCTTTAACTTAACTCTCTTTAGCATTGCACTAGAAATAAATCTCTCTGTAGCACCGAGATCTAGCAAAATACTAAAAGTTTGATCGTCGATCATACCTGATGTCTCGAGCATAGTGGACTGGTGCTCAGCTTGGTGGTTATTCACCGCTACATGAATCCTATGGGCCTTGCCAAAATCTCCCACTGTAGTGGGTACTACGGACCCGACCGCTCTAGCCTTCTCAATCAGACAATATCTCTGGTAATGTGGCTCTCCACACATCTAACATCTGGTATTTGGTCTAATACTCCTGGTCCCTGAAGTAAAATTTATTGGCCTACCAGTCTAAGATCCTAGTCTATTCTGTTGAACATGGCTTAATTGTTTTTGTTGTTGATACAATGGTCCCCTATAGGGAGTCCTCTGCTAAGGATTCGATCATCATGGTGTCGAGAACATGGGCGCTCTAGACACATATCAATACCATGATGTCTGTCTGGTGAGTGTCTGATGTTGTTGTGCTCCTGAGGTCTTCTGTCCAGTCGATCTTGCAGGAGTCCTACCCTGAACCCCGCTAGTCAACTCTTCCTCAACTATGGGGGCCTTCTAGAATGCATCGTGTAAAGTCTAAGGAATTAGGATCCTCACCTTTGCATGAATGTTGAAGTTAAGGGAGAACTTGAACTTGTTGACCTTTAGCTTCTCCGTGTTCAGATGTGTAGCATATCGAAGTAGCTCCATAAATCTGGCCTCATACTCCAACACCGTATGACCACCCTCTCATAATGCATTGAACTCATTCAATTGGCGCTCAATGAATTCCTCTAACAAATACCTCTCTCAGAACCACTCCTTGAACACTTCCCATGGCACGTCTTCGATGACCATGTTTAGTTGAGGTAGGAGCGTCATCCACCATAAAAGAGCACCCCCCTTTAGCTAGAAGACCGCCATGCAGACCTTCATGTTGGAGGTGTATTCACGGATTGCAAAGCACATCACAATGTTCTCCAACCATGCCTTAGTGATTTTGTTCTCTGTGCATGCTACCACTTCCAGCTGGAGTGACTTGTGGACCCTCATTGGGTACAGACACTCTAGCCTCATCTCTATCTAGTCGGTTAATCGAAGCCTTTGACATCCTTTGAAAGGACCTCATTAAACCAACCACATCCCCCACAACAACCTGCTCCTTCCAAATGACTTGTTCTTCTCCTTGAGGGTTAGACCCCTCTGGCATGGATGCTACTAGAGGTGTTGCACTTCCTCCCGTAGCACCATATCGTCTACCTCCATGGCGTCCTCTAACCATGATTACCTTCATGTTGGATAAATTTCAATTTTAATTAGCGATAAGTTATTAATCAAGTGTTTAATACAGTGGAAAGCATAATGATCCCAAGTCGCAGGGTTGAACCTCACTCTAATACCATATGTAATGGCCCCTCCATTACGACAACGATTAGCAATGTACAACAGGTAAATAATATTTTTTTTTGTTACAATGAATTAGGAAATTAAACATCACCACATAATGAATAGCAACACCATCGACACAAAATCAATGCCCTAATAGAATCATAGAGACACATCATCAATGCATTATCATAATAAATAACAACACATAATCAACACATTACGATCAATTGGAAACATTATTACTTTTATTCAATCAACTCATCACATAAATATAACATAAATAACTACCTGCCCAACCTATCCTTCATGGTTAGGACCTTCAATACACATAAGTAACGCTCAAGTCCAGTATTCATCCGATTGATCTTGACCATTTAAGGTCTTAGGAATGGCGAATGTTATGAGGAACAAGGAGGTGTCTAAATCCCACTAATCCAATCATAAGCCAACATTTCATCTGGAATCATCAATCATTCAACCACTAATTCATCATGATTAAATCGAATAACCTTAACCTTTTAACAATAATTCAAATAATCAAGTGCAAGGTTGAGTAAGAAAATAAACATGAAATGATAAAAGCCACGAGCGTATAAGTACAACCATATTGTTTAATCCATAATCATGCCCTATCAAGTGCAATGTTGAGTTAGTGATAAAATCACAAAAAATGAATAAAATCACGAGAGAATATGTATCGACTTGTGGAAGTTAATAATTTATTCGAATCCTCATTAGTAAATTACCAATTCAAGTTCCTTTAGGTCAACATAAAATATCAAGTTTCCTAGCTTCTGTAACCAATAGTATCTACATATAGTTTGATTATGTTTTATTTTATTTATGAGTCCTATAAGAATATAAATGGAAATCAATGTCAATTTACAATTCCATTAAGAACCCTCCATAAGAGACAAAATATTCTCAAGGCATGCAATAATGAAATTAATACAATTTTCGATCCAAAGGTAAGTCCCCATCAGATAACATATTCAAGAAACACTCAAAGGTTTCCAACTACTTAGTATGACTATCAACAAACAATAATAAACATCCATTGTTTTCACATCCATTTTAAAAGTTTTGAACAATGATAAATGTAAATTTTTGGAAATACCCTTGAAACGTTTTGAACATTTTCTTGACTTCTCTTTCAATCTTCAAGGCATTTCTCCAATTAAGTATTGATTTTAACATTTAGTCTTCCCCGACTACCCACTTCCATAAAGGTAGCTCCTAAGTTGTATGTATATTGATTAATCTCTTGGCCATAGAGTAATGTTTTTTTTGCACACCATTTTACCCAAATATGTTTAGTTCTTCCAAGTATAGGTGTGTGTTGGGCCTCATAAATGTCCTATTTTCAACCACCTTTCCCTTCATTATTCCTTACATTTCATCGTCCCATTAACCTTCCATCATACCATTTTCATAAATATATGTGGGTTCTCCTTATTATTTTCCATTGTATTCATTTTAGTATTATAAGTGAATTTATGA
>SNQJ01S0072536.1:53332-64112 GCA_010110895.2 Picea sitchensis
TGTGAGCTCACATATGTCTTTTGTCATTCAACTCTTCACATGTTGTATTGCCTTCCTAGATTAATTTCCTACTTTCCTAGTTAGTCTTTCGATGCTTTCCTAGATTAATTTCATTTCATCAAATTAGATTAGATTAGTTCTACTTCAGTCCTGCATATATAGTGTGTGTGCTTCGTAAGCCTACGAACCTTGGATTGACAAATTAAATAGTTGGGCAAATACTACAACGGAATTAAATGACAATATTTCCGCCTAACAGTGTGCATGTCCATATCTCCATGCATGCGTAAATGCATGTCGGTCTTACTACAGGCATGCATTTGTATGCATGTCGGTCTTACTACAGGCATGCATTTGTATGCATGGATCATTAGAAACCAAAGAAATTTGTATTGATTTAGTTGCAGTTTGATGACTTGCTACTAAGAAATTTTCTCCTAGTTGCTTATAGTTGTCAATTTTAAAAGAAGACAAACAAGTCTGCACTAAAAAATATGACAACAAAAATAAAACGATATTAAACACCTATCAAAAATTTTCGATCTGCGACAACAAAATTTAGAATTGACTTTTCCAAAGTGAAGCGAAAATGTATCACGTACTTGATGCAAAACGACAACTAACTAGCAGGTGGGTCTAATAAATATGAATTCTAGGAGTAAAAGAGCATACTAAAAATCATAACAGAAAACATGTTCTTATCATTTAACTATGAAAGAAGGAATATTACAACAACCACTGATATGACACAATTATAGATCTTATCAACGAACACATTCTTAGCATTTAAATATGAAAGAAGGAATATTACAACAACCATTGATATGGCACAATTATATATCTTATTAGCAAACATATTCTTATCATTTAGCTATGAAAGAAGGAATATTACAACAACCAATTAAAAACCAAAGGATTAGTGAAATGTAAGATAGCGGAAGAAGAGAGTCCAACACATTATTTTATCTTATTTAAAAAATAAAAATGGATGCAACCATGCTAGAAACTCATATTTTATATCACACATCCATCACATAAACTTTCAAATTTGATATTAGAGATCCCATACAGTTTAAGGAAATCTCAAAACTAATATACAAATTAATCTTACTACAAATTCAAATCTCAACAAGAATACCATAATCGAAGGCAAAAATGTCGAAGATAATCTTCAGGACAATGGCGCTCCTTCCTTCCTACCTCCCACTTTCTAATCATGGAGACTTCACTGGTACATCCCAATCAATGCTAGGGGTAGTCTTCTTCCCCCTTAGCCCCCCCGAGCCACAAAGGGTCCATGCACACAAAACTAGAATCCTCTAGCTCCAAGATTTCCTCACAAGGTAGAGCCACCACTCTCTCTCAAGATGGGTATCCCAACTCTCACAAGTAAAACTAGTCAAAAATATTTCGACAACATAACTTTACCAATAACCCGTGTGATCCCCTTCCCATATTGACCATTTTCTTTATAAGAATTCTCTTACTGACCCATCCCCACTGGAACAATTAATTTAATTTTTAATTAAATAAAAATAAAATTATTCCTCCTCACACATGTCACCCTCTCCCCAAGTTGCACAAGTAATTCCATATTTTATTTTAATTAAAATTCAATATCCCTCACATTTCCAATATGCACTCCTTAAATCACTCCTAGTTGTCTCTTCATTCCCCATATTCCCATTTAATGACTGACGCCTTACTAAATCTGAGTTGAGTTAAAATATGAGTCTTCTTCTAGTTAACTAGTGGTAGTTAGACCCTAGATTCATTTCTATGCGTACCCTATTCTCTCATCTTTATTTATTTCTTATTTTAAAAATACCTTTTAATATTTTCTTGCACACATGTGTGTCTTATATCAAAACTTTAGATATATTTCACCTTTTCTTAATCCTTAACTTGATTTAGTTCATTCCTTTTTAATTTAATTTATAATTTATTTTTAGTCTTCTTACAAAACTTAGACTTAGGATAAATTTCTTCCTCCTTTTTGTTTGAATAGGCTTGTACTCAACATCTTTTCAGATCTCATCCATGACATAGTAGATATCTACATTGATGGCTTCACACCTTGTGGAAACTCTTTTGAAGAAGCACTAACCAACCTTGATAAATTTCTCCAAGGATGTGGATAAATGAACCTCTCCCTTAGCCATGAAAAGTGCAATGAGCTTATAAATTAGGGGGTTTTTCTAGGACACCACTTATTTTCCAAAGAGATTGAGGTAGACCAAAACAAGGTAAAAACCATAAAACATTTTCCTACCCCTCTAAACCAAAAATATGTCAGAACATTCCTTGGGCATGCAAGTTACTACATGAGGTTCATCAATGATTTAAGCAGGCTAGCCTCCCCTATGTTTTCCTTACTATCTAAAGACATATATTTCTATTGAATACCACAATTTCAAAAGGAATTTGAAAGTATCAAAGAAAAAATCATCACAACCCCTGTTCTTCAAGGTCCTAAATGGAATACTCCCTTCCATATTCATATTGATGCTTCAGGAAAAGAAATAGGGGAAATTTTGGGTCAAATGAAGATAAGAAGCCTTATGCAATTTATTTTGTTAGCAAAAACTTATCTGGTGCAGAGTTGAAATACATAGTTACTGAAAATTAATCTCTTGCATTGGTTCATGCTCTCAACAAATTTAAGTATTATGTCACTGGATATCATTTTTTTGTACCCAAATATCGTTCTACCATTAAGTATTTAATGAACAAAACTTATATTAATGGGAGAACAATTAGATGGATTTTGTTGTTACAACAATTTGATCTAACCAATCTTGACAATCCAGGAAGACAAAATGTTGTTGCGTAGTTTTTTATCAAGGCTAACAAATCCTGCAGATGAAGACATGGTAGATGATCATTTTCCAGATGAGCACATTTTTTCAATTTCAGTCCAAACCCCTTGGTTTGCTAACATAACCAACTACTTGAAAACATGGTGGTTTCCTTAGCATTTTTCTTATAGGGAAAGATGCAAAATTGTTAGAAAAAGTGTAGCATATACTTGGATTATAGGATATTTGTTCAAGCTTGGGCTAGATTAGATCCCGGGAAGATGTGTAAGGGATTATGAGGTGAATGGGAATTCAATAGGTGCATTATCGTTCAATAGGTACATTATCATTCAATAGGTGCATAAGAATTCAATAGGTGCGTAAAGAGGAAAATAGGTGTACTCTGCATATATAGTGCACAATACCTCGGAAATTTGTACAAAAATTAGGTTGATAATTAAAGTAGCAAGTTGAATAAATGACAACATTATTGTTTTTATTCCAAGGCCCACCATATGGTACCCAAGATATACCCTAGATTCTTCAAGGCACAAGGCTAGTAAAAAAAAAAGGCCCAAAGGAATTATAATGATATACTCATTAAGAGATCAACATGTCACTTGAGAGTCTCGGATAGGGTGTCAGGTGGCCTCCAAAAGGAGACAGGTGACATCCAACAACAAGGGATGTTATTAACCCCTGCCACCAGCCCCCCTCCCATTTAGTTTGAATGACCTTCACTTAGTCGGGATTAATGGTAGTGCGTTGGGGATATCTAGAAGGCTTAATGGCCCCTGCATGAACCAGGCCTGGTGTACAGATTTAGTTACCAACCTACGAGAAGCTTCCACCTCCATTTTCATGGTGATCCTCTCCATCATTATGCAGGGTAATATGAAGGTAAGATCCCTGGTGCACTCCACCATTCACATTTCTTTGTTGACACTCCTGTCACTTAGCTCTTGTATGTTCTTTCACCTATGGATAACTACCTCCACCCCTTCATTGGTCACTCTACATAGTTTCCCCCCCTCAACGTCGACGCCTTTGTTCCAGGACTCCTCTGCCATGTCAAGGGAGGGGATAAAGTCCAAACGAGGACCGCTTTACTGCAATAGGCTTCCCCCCTCACAACTAGCTCTAATAAATATCAACTCTCCTAGATTTGGTTAGAACTGGTTGGATTTTCCTCATCATCCCCTGTCATCCCCCTCTATTCCCATGTATGACTCTGATAGTTTCCCAATTGAGGAGGAAACTCCATCGCTTGAGAAGGAAAACCCTATGCTTGACCTTCATGCCCAGACCACCCCACCCAACATTATAATTGTCACTCATTTTCAGGTTGACTATCATATTCAAAGAAGTGACATCAACAGTGACACAAGCGACTGCATAGTGGAGGAATAAATTCCCCCTAGTTGGCAGGCAACACAAAATTTTCCTAACAACACAACCTTGGAAGAGGCTCCTCTAGAGAATGTATATGAAGATATGGACCTTGGGAAACCTCTACTCACTCCTCACCGACTCTTGAATGATCATCTTCATATTATCTTCAACATGAAGAGGATGCTCAATGACCAAATGCACGATAAGCGCATTCTCTTCTAGCGAATGGACCTCCTGTTGGATTCTCTTACAGATTCTCTAGACAAGAAACGTTGCTCGACCCGCGGACAAAAGTTTGTCCCAACCTACAACACTCATGGACAGTCACATTTGCATATTGACTAGCTCCTCTAGTTTCTCTCTTTTTGGTTTTGTTAATTTTTCAGAACATTGGCAGCTTGCATGCCCCATAATGTATGGAATATTGTCAAGGTTTACAAAGGATGGAAATTGTTTTGTTCATGAGGCTACACATAAGACTATTTAGCTGGCCACATGTTCTAGTTTCCTAGTTGCGGCAGAAAATGTGGCAGTATTTAAGTAATGTAATGACTGATATCAAAGGTAATATATGTTAAGTTTTGAGCTATTATTAGGTTTCTTTTCAATTTACTAGATAACAATAGCATAGGTAGGATCACTGAGAGAAACACAATAACAAGATACACAAAATTTATCTTGGGAAACCCTCATGGGGGATAAAACCCGGCAAAAATTCATTAATATAGATAGCCAATATGATGCCAAGACAGTGARCCAAAACACTAGATAATATCAAACACTGAGCAATGCACCTCTCTCTTCCTTCTTCTCCCAACTATAGCTCTCCAAAATTGCACACTTGATGAGTGAATGAGTGAGTGAACAAATGAGGTGCTAACCTTCTTTATTTATACTAGCTGGTAGGTGTTGGAAAGGTATCTCTTCACTGGGCATGGGCAACTTCTCTTCTTAGTGGTTAAAACCACTTTGATTAGTCCGAGGGGGAAACTTCTTAATTAGCATAATATAGCTAGGGTTTGACCAATCCAAAACACGGGATTTGGTCATTTACAATTCCTCACATGATCAATCCACAAAAGGGGATTGATATAATTAATAATGACTCAATAATAAATAGAATACTCTTTGTAGTTACAATATTTCAACACTCTCCCTTAACAAGAAGGGTATTCGACAACATCATCGGGAGAGAGAGAGCGAAGCAACATCATCATCATCTGGAACACTGATTGGCATATCTATAAATCATCAGAAGTTTTTCTCATCATCAATATCATCATACACAACAAGGATATGGAATGGAATCATCATCATCTGCATCAACATGGATTAGTATAACACTAATACATCATCATCATCATCAAAGAACGAAGGTTGGAGCAACAACATCATTACACCATGAAGGCTAGAGCATCATCAACATCAACACTAAGCTATAAATATTCAGCATGAAGCTGGCATCACATCAGCATCAACACAAAGCTGGAAATCTTCAGCATAAGGCTAGCATCACATCAGCATCAACACGAAGCTGGAAATATTAAACACAAGGCTGGAATCACATCAACATCAACAAGAAGCTGGAAATATTCAGCACAAGGCTGGCATATTATCAACATCAACATGAAGATGGAAATATTTAGCACAAGGTTGGCATCACATCAACATCAACATGAAGCTGGAAATATTCAGCACAAGGATGGCATCACATCAATATTAGAATGAAGCTAAAAATATTTAGCACAAGGATGGAATCACATCAACATCAACACAAATATGGAAATATTTAGCATAAGGATGTCATCACATCAACATCAGCACGAAGATGGAAATCTTCAGAACAAGGCTGGCATCACATCAACATCAACATGAATATGGAAATATTCAGCAGAAGGCTGGCATCACATCAACATCAACACGAAGATGGAAATAATCAGCACAAGGTTGGCATCAACACTACTCCCCCTTTCGAGGGAGGTCCTTTCGGACTATACCAAGCTTGTCTTGAAAGTGCTCAAACTTTACATGAGACAAAGTCTTGGTCAACACCTCTACAACTTGCTCATTCGTGCCAACATAATGGAGTTTTATAGCTCCTCTATGCACCATATMACAAATGTAGAGATATCGGATTTCTATGTTTTTTGAATTGTCATGGAACAGATGGTTCTCTGTCATTTTTATGCAACTCTGGTTATCACATAGAATCACAATTGCTTCCATCTCTAGATCAAATAGACCTATCAACAACTTATGAATCCATATGGATTCACAACTGGTGGAACATGAAACAATGTATTCCTCTTATGTTGTGCTGAGAGAAATACTTGATTTCTTCCTACTCTGCCATGAGATCATGGCTGGCCCTAGACTGAAACAACATCCTGAGGTGCTCTTTCTATCAGAGACACTTCCAGCCCAATCTGAATCGGTATAACCACTCAGTATGAAGTCATGATCTCCATTATAATTGAGACCAAAAKCCAACGTACCCTTAAGGTATCTCATCACATTTTGTTGCAGCAACAAGGTGAATACGTCTGGGTTCTATCAGAAATTGACTCAAGGTGTTAAAAAAAAAAACATATATCTGGCCTAGTATTCGTCAGATACATCAATGATCTAATGATCTATTTGTACAACGTAGCATTAGTCAATTCTGTGATGAAGTATCAACCATGAGCTTCAACTTTGTTTCCATGGGTGTGTTCATGGATTTATACTCCAACATATGAAACCTATTTAGTATTTCTATTGCATACTTCCCTTGGTTAAGGAAGATCTTCTCTGGGCTCTGCCAAACTTCGAGACCTAGGAAATAGTGCATTAGGCCTAGGTATTTCATCTCAAATTCTACAACTAGCTTCTTCTTACAATCAGTGATAATATTTTATTCTCCAGTTAAGCATAATTCATCCACATATAGAAATAATATAACTGGCTCATCATTCATAACCTTGAAGTAAAGTTTATAATCATCTTTACTCTTGGTAAAGCCCAAGTTTGTCAGAAAATTGTCAATTCTTCCATACCAAGATCTAGGAGATTGTTTCAATCCGTACAGATCCTTTTTCAACTTCCAGACATGTGTCTTTCTATATTCAACCTCAAATCAAAATTTTCACATCACATTGTACCAATATGGCACACTTGCTCAGTTGTAACTCAATCTGCACAATCATGTTCTAGCTCTATGTTCTTTCTGCAAAGCACTATCTGTCTCACTACCTGAGAGTATGTCCTCTCTTCTTTCTACAACTTCCTTCTAGAACTAGGACTCTGCACCTGTAGATGCTCTGAAGCTGAGAATGGTTGCTCCATTCTCACTGTGACTGTTGAAATCTAAGAGTAAATCCTCTACTCCAACATGGAAACAACTTCATCTGAAACTAAGAGTGGCCTAATAACTAATACTAAACGTATCTCTTCTTCTTTCATGGAGATAACTCAATATTTTCTTATAATCATGTCTCCATGACCCAACTAATGTACTGCACCAACTTCCACTCAATTTTAAATATGGGTATTTCTCCCCCTACATCTTATTCTATATATGAATCATGGTTTTTCTGGTTGTCTTCATGAATACTGGAACTATTTCTTCAATTACTAGAGTAAGTGTCTCGTCATAGTCTTCTCCCTCTTGCTGGGAGAATTCTCTAGACACACATTAGGCTGTGTACATCTATGACATGCTTTATTTGTTAGATCAATCTTGGAATTCAATACTGACTTCTCTTCTAGTCTCATGAAAAAATCGATATCCTAGTCTTTCTGACTGGCTTCCTTCTTTGTCAATGAAACAAGGGAATCTTCCCAAGAGATTTCATATCTCCTAGAAGTTTATGAAGCTCTGATCTAGTCTTCTTATGGCATCTGTCTCCCAATCCTGGAAGATATCCCTTCATCTAATCCTTTCTAAGAGTAGGCTTACTCTTGTTTTCTTCTGAGTCTACAGGGACTTCATCATCTCTTATAGGGTATACTTGGTGTTGAATACCAAGTCTAAATATAAAAAGATGATTCAAACTTTAAATGAGTTCTTATTCTCGCCAAGGTGGCTTCATTATCCTTTGACCAAGTCTTATGTGAGATACAATATAATGTTTGGTCATCCTTGGAGCCTTCTTCTTCTTATAGTCAATATCCATATGAGATACTCTGGATCTAAAAAATAGCTTCTTCTTCATCTTCTTTGATACATGAATGTGTATGGTCATGTACATAGTCTGCTTCATATCTCATATAATATGTTTCCGTATGCAACCTTAACTATAGCTTCCTTAAGGAACTTGTGACCTTCCCCAAAAAACATGAACCAAGAATAATACTCTTTATTATAGTAATAAGACAAAGGTGAGAACAATCACCACAATATCTCCTTTAGAKATATCACTTATGACCTTCCTACAACAARKGTTAAAGGTAAGAAATACAATAATGAGAGAAACACTCTTATGGTAACCTGGAGACAAACCAAGAAGTTTCTCCTCGAGGATATGTTAGTTATATCTTGTGAATGATCACAATAAGCATTTATCTCAATATGTTCACATTATACCAAGTATGATATCTCAACTATGAGGTTGCTATCAAACTTGACATGTGCAAGTTTGAATCTTATCAACTTAATCAATCAAACCTGGAACCTGAAGTTTTGTCCTCAAGAATGAGTGTGTTGCTTTTCTTTCAAGTCTCCTTCACTCAATATAACAAATGCTTACTTCAACATGTCTTCTGTACTAAGACAATATGTTATATTGAAATAAATCTTGTAAGTTTTAAACATGTGAAGTAAAGCAATGCATACAGATTCTTAAGAAAATAAATAAATTAATCAATGGCTCATACACATAGTACACATAGATTTACACTGGAAATCCTTAACCGAGAGAAAACCAGCCTTCCTTCGTGTCACACCTTTCAACTCTTCATTGTATTAATTTCAACATTCACCATACAATATATACAATGTTTTAGGTATTCCGTAGCTACCAAAACCCTAATCCCTTAATCCAGGATTAATTTAGAAAGCTGCTAAAAATAGAAAAATCCGCTAAAATAGCAGTTGTCGAATCTGGCGCACCCACACACACACATGCAAAGAATATAACACATACCCAACATTCTCCCACTTGTTTTTTTATTTGCATACAGGCATCCACATGATTATATAGTCAACAATCCAGGGAAACAATGCCCATTGTTACTCTACACCAGGAGAACTTTTATGTGCTCACAGACTTTGTCAATGAATCTGCAACATTATTCAAAGTGTCAACCTTTTCTAGCAACACCTTCTTTTCTTCAACCATGTCTCTCACAAAGTGATACTGAACATCAATATGCTTTGTCTTCAAATGATAATCCAGGTTCTTTGCCAGGAATATTGCACTTTGACTATCACAATCTAATCTCACTGCTTGTTGTACCAACCCAATACCTGAACACAATCTTTGTAACCATATTGATTCCTTGCTTGCATGAGTGGCTTCCATGTATTCATCTTATGTAGTTGAGAGTGCCACTACAGCCTGTCTTTTTCTCATCCAACTGATTTCTCCTCCAAATAGGTTAAACACATACCCACTTGTAGATCTTATGCGAGCCATATCTCCAACCCATTCTGCATCAACAAATCCATGTATGTCCACCACTCTGTCTAATCCTAGTCTTTTGTGGTAGCACAGTCCATAACTGGTAGTGCCACGAAGATACCTGAAGACTATATTTACTATTGTCCAATGCTCCTTCCCTGGTTTTGACATATACCTGCTCAAAACTCCCACTACATGTGCAATGCCTGGTCTAGTACATACCATTTCATACATCAAACTGCCAACTGCACTGGCATATGGAACATGGGGCATGTCGTCTTCTTCTTCATGTGTCTTGGGACACTGATCTGCATATAAATTTACACCTATAGGAATAGGAACCTTGACTGGTTTACTTCAATGCATATTAAACCTATGCAATATCGTCTCAACATATTTTCTCTAATTCAACCAGAGTTTTTTGTGTGCACGATCTCTTTTAATCTCCATTCCCAAAATGCAGTTGGTAGCACCAAGATCCTTCATGTCAAATTTGGAGGATAGTTTTGATTTCACCTCTTTGATAGCATCCATGTTATTTCCTACCAACAACATGTCATCAACATACAACACTACATAAATGAAGTGATTGCCAACCTGCTTGGAATATACAAAGTGATCGTCCCTACTTCTCACAAATCCCAATCCAAGGATGTATGTGTCAAACTTTTGGTACCACATCCTAGGTGATTGCTTCAGACCATATAGTGACTTCTTTAGCTTACAGACCAACTCTTTCTTTCCCTTCATTACAAAGCCTTCTAGTTGCTTCATGTGTATTTATTCTTCCAAATCCCCATGTAGGAATGTTCTCTTCACATCCATCTATTCCACTTCAATATCAAACGTAGCAAGAATAGATAAAATAAATATAATAGAAGTTAACTTAGCAACAAGAGAAAAAATCTCAACAAAGCCAATTCCCCCTACCTGGGACTAACCTTTTTCTACTAACTGAGCTTTACATTTATCCACTTTTCCTTCTGCATT
>SNQJ01S0072536.1:64122-85649 GCA_010110895.2 Picea sitchensis
GACGTATTTTAGAAAAAGGAGCATATGAGTTGGAAGATTATGAAGGGAATAAGTTGGATGAGCCCTTAAATGGGATATACCTGAAAAGGTACTACGCTTCATCCCTAGGCTTGGGTGGAACTCTTTGTATACTAATGTAAATTTAGTGTATATACATTTCTTTTCCCTTTTATTTTTATCTTTGTCCTTCTTATCAAGTTTTCCCTTTTGTTGGCAGATGTCAACGGAGTCTTCGGTCTACCTAGGATTCGCAGACGGAGCCAGTCGTCATACATGGAACTTGGCTTCCACCGCTTGGGTGGTTTACTCACCCACGGGTCTTTTGGTGTCTTCAGGTGGCGTATGTCTAGGGCCATCCATGAATAATGTGGCCAAATATAGCGTCGTCATCGAAATTTTGCGCAATGCTATCTCTCATGGTATTCGCTCTTTAGAAGTTCACCTAGATTCCCAGTTAGTAGTATGTCATTTGAATCACCGCTAATGTGTGTGTGATCCTACTTTACTCTGATGATTCCTACGGGTACATCTTTTAGAACGACAATTTTATTTTATTACGTATTTTCACATTTCTAGGAGTTCTAATCGTGTATCTGATGCCTATGCTAATTATGTTTTAGATTGACATTTGTCACATTAAAAAAGAAAAGAAAACCATTAAATCAATGTACACATTGTAAGATATAAGTAAAGCCGAAGATCCCTTTTTATATATTTCAAAAATATGGTGTTTATATTACAAAGATTGGGGATAAAACCCTCAAAACACATATACAACCGATATACATATCCCACGACATCTATGCCTGTGGTGCCAGATGTGTGTCATGATAGAAAAACATGACATTTGCAAGACGCCGGAAGAGTCCTACCCATGCTCTAGGTACACCAACAACCTGTTGTTGCATGGCTTCAGGTAGATCCTCTACCTGAACCATAGGAATCCTCTATGTCAAATGAGACAGGTTGCCCTACACGTTCTGTAGGACTCTCTTCGTTTCTCCTCTCGCCACCTCATCTCCCCGGTTCCTCCGTCTATGTCACAGGAATCCCTCTAGATGTCGTGGACCCACGTCTACAATTACACAAGTATCTAGTTAATATTTAAATACCATCCAAAAAATATTTTTGTTCCTTAAATACAAAAATACAAAAAAAATGAAATATGTAAAAAACATTTACCTATGGCATCATAGGTGTCTCCTAGTGGAAGTGGCATATCTGGATCTCCTCTGAAATCGATCCCCACATAGGGATATTCATCCAGAGAAATGACTTGTCTCTGCCACCAGAAGAAAAAGTCATTGTTGTAGGGTGTCGACACCCTACCTCCCCCCTGTTGTCTCATGATCTCGATCCACCATGCCATGGCTAGATCACGTGGTCCTCTAGGAAGGATCTCCACTCTAGGTCCCAGACTTGGAACCCACTCGAAAAATAAGTTGCAAAGAATAGAGGCAAACTCGAAGTTTCTCTTACCCCCCTTTTTTCACTCTATCAACTGACCCTTTATATTGGTTAGCAGTGAGGTACATCAGTCGTAGACAGTGGTTCTAGCACACTCTACTACGTAAACATAAGTGGTCTAGATTCTTGATGCAACGAGGCTGAACCTATGATCTTGGTAAGCACGAGAACAATAATATTTAGGCTGAGGTTACTTATGGCCCAGATGGGGACTTGACTTCCCACCTTGGGAGTCCCTGCTACACAGTGGGCATCGATATACTCCTCGATCTTCATCCCACTCCCTGCTTCGCATGACTTGAGGTTCACAACCTCCCCTCAACATGATAGATCGGTCAAGAAGTAGATGTCCTCTACTTTGATCCTCAATGCTTGTCCATCAAGGATAAAGCTCTCATTATCGGGATCCAAGTAACCCACCAACATTTCCAACAACCTCACTTGGGCCCTCATTCCTTTGAGAGCCCAAAACCTGTACAAACCACATATTTTTAGAACCACTTGAGCCACCAAATCCTGATCCACTGCTGCATCTACCCCCTCATGCTCTCGCTCTGTCCATTCCAACACCATCCTGCAAAAAACAAATCATTTTTTGAGTTAGAAACCTTGCTTTTTCCATTTGCATACATATACACAACTTTATTTTCACACAGTTGCCGGTAGGGCTTGGTATACACCCCCTTGTGGTTCACACAGGGTTGTATACCTAGTCGTACATGCGACCTATACAGAGAAACCTGCGTATACCGAAAATACCAAACTATGCCCTCAAAAACTAACAAATTGGAACCTAATTAAAAAATGTAAACCACTAAATTTGAAGAAGATGGGATGAAGAGTTACCTGATCCAGACGGTTTGTGATTCTGTTGCCTAATGCTCCCTCAATTGTTGTTTCAATCCTAGAGGTATTTTGGTCCAAATTGCACTATTTGGGTAAAAATCAAAATGATACAGTATTTTTTTATTTTATTACTATTTATAAGTTATATTTACCCACTTGATATAGTTTTATACTATTGTTTCACCTAATGGACCAATTCAAGAATGGTTTTAAGCTAGTTTTTGTAGTTTTGACTCAGTTTTCTTGCAGATTTCAACATCATGGTTGGTCGTTCGTCTCCTCAGGAAGGTATTTTCATAACCTAGCATATAGGATAGGTATATATTCCATCGTGTATTTTGCATTATCCTTCGACTACTGCTTTTACGCCTTAGGTACGAACCCATTTATTGTGATGCATAACCCTCCATATGCTATAAGTAGCGTCATTAATAAATGACAGAGACTTACCAAACATGGGTACCCTACTTAGATACTCTTTTTCATTTTGTGCCCATGTCAAGTTTTTTCCTTAGGACCGGGAGTCCATTATAATTCGATACATGACTTTATGATGAGCCTCATTCCTCATCAATGCACATGCAGCCTTATTCCCCACGGACTCCCAAATACGATTCTTAGTTAAGCTCTTTTCCAACTCTAAAAACCGAAAAGTTTTCCAAGTGATTTGTCCCTTTCACACTCGTTAAATTGGAGTTGAAAGGTCATGAGTCTTAGTTAAGCTCTTTTCCGTCTCACTATCAAAAATAGAAAATATTGTCAAGTGAACTTGTCTTTTTCACACTCGTAAATTGAATTTGAAAAGATGTCTATTTGGTACAAGTTTACCCCTTTTTCACACCAAGTAGACTAAAAGATATAAAAAAGGACATTTTTTGGCATTAAGTTGTGATTTCATCTCATTCCCTCGCTTGTAGTATTGAGCCTTTAGTCATTTCTCTCTTTGCATTGTAAACCGTTGCCTAAGCAGTTTTTCATCCTCAACCAAGCAAAGCCTTGTTTATATCCTTTGCAATTTGACACCCTATACCCTGGAGGGAACATCACCCTGAGTGTCCATCTCCCACATGCATTTCCTTGCATTGAGCATAGGTATGTTCCACTGCTGGAACTAGTTTTGCTTACTTGTGACACTCGTTCCCTCCTTTGTATCATAGCATTCATTTGTTATGAAAAAACAAAAAATGACGGGCAAGAAGGGAGTACTATATTATAATTGGCAGCAGTCGTGTCGCCTTTGAACAGAGCACAAATTTATTGAGTCCTTGTGTAATCATAATTTTGGGTTTAGCATGGCTTTAGGAAGCTGATCTCGTTACAAAGTTTTCTCTACCGACTGGTTACTCTTCCAGTACCTATAAAGAACAACATTGATGCCTCCTGCATCTAACAGCCACATCATTGAGTCTATGCTGCCAGAGTCCACCATATGTCTCATGCTCTTGTTCAAAGGAAGTCTATCAACATGTATCGACCACTCCTCAAAAATCTTGACTTTGCATGTCGGCCATACCCTCGGTTTCTCTCAGAATCACATGATACTATGGTCTCATCATCCACCCTAGCCCTACTTTAATCATTGGTAGGTCACCTTGAACCCATCAATCGACACTTCATCATTGATCGTTGACTGGGTAGATTCCCTTGTGTTCAACGACAAGAAATCTATTCACACTTTGGGATTCGTGTAGTGTCTTGGATGCCATTAGCCTTATTGGTGGTTTCCTCGCCTTTCTCAGCAGTTTTCATCATTGGTTGCTATTCAAAGGGTCTTTTTCATGTACCGCTTGCATTTGGCACATGCGAGAGATGCACAGGTTCATTGGTTCATGAACATGTTCTTCGTCCGATCTCCACCAAATCATGAAGCTCCTGCTTTGTTCCTCGTGCTGACTAATGAGAGATGCCTTAATTCTCTCCTTTCAGTGAGTCTCTTTCCATCAACTTCAACTCATTTATTTTGGATATGGGACCTAGATTTTTATGGGTACCTTGAGGCTTGTACTCATTAGTGGCAGGCTCTCTCACCATTGACAGATGGGAATACATCAATATCTCCTGATCAATGGATTTCTCAAGTGTTCGACATCGACTCCTTTATTCACACTTGTAGAAATGTACTCGATGCCTTGATACCTACTTTCACTATTGGTACGTTGTCTCGCGTTTGTTAATGATATACCTCAATGACCAGTAATCAAACAATGTCTCATCATGTTTGACCTCAACTCATTTATTCACATGATGTAGACTTGCACCCTTGGTGGATAGTGTAGAAGAATTTAATACATCACTATGTGGCCGCAACTTTCTTGAAATGTTGCTTCCCTTTTCATTGGACTAGTACCTATTTGACTTTCATGGTATATAGATATCTTCAGATTGATTTTGAGACTAGTTTCACTGGGCCTTGTTCGTGACTATGACAACTTTTGGCATGTAACCGCATATGTATTTGCCTATTCATGGCCATGAACACTTGTTTGGTATATTTTCCACATGGATCTGCATTTTATTTTGGCAGCCATGTATGCAAAGTCAATACATAATGTAATGAGCAATTAAGTTTGTTTAGCTAGTTCTCTACCACTCCACTTCTGGGTTATTTATAATGTATTTTGACCATTGCAGATACTCCTCTGATCTCACACATTAGGGGGCATATGTTATAGCAATATTTGCATCACCATTGCTATCTTTCACAGAGGGACTTTTTCCATTTCCCTATGCAGACTTGTCATCCCTTTTTGATGAATCCAGAGCTAAAAATATACATTTTTCCACATATACGCTCCCTATCTGTTATGCAAGATGTGTATATGTTGGCTGCTCCACTACAACCTGTGCACATTGGGATTTGTGCCAAAAAATACAAAAATGAGGTCAGGTTTCCATGTCACGACAGAAGATCTTTGATCATTAGCCTTCCACATACTGAAAACGTTCCGACTCGGCCCTTCAGTTGCATCCTGAAGGCTATAAGAGCACAATTTAGAGCTATCGAAAAGAAGAGAAAGCATTCAACTTTGAGAGAAAAGTTACTCTGGAGAAATTACTTCATATTGAGTCTACATCCCTTTGTCCCTCAAGTTTGAACATAGTGTTCAACCCCCATGCTCTTTCCCTATTGTTTAGAGGGCCTTGTTGCCTCTTTCCTATGAGCTTGCCTTTGGTGGAGGATTGAAGTGGTGGAGACCCAGTTGGAAGGAACTTGGTTTCTTGGTTTCGAACTGTGTTGACACGGAAGTCTGTAATGTTGTCACTTCTGCTGATCAATTATTAATAGAAATACTCCTTTCCCGTCCTATTGGTATCGTGCAAATATATGATTATTATCCATGGGCATGTTTGTAATGTTTATTAATGGATTATGCTATCTAATGCGCTAACCCCTTTTATATCATCACTATGTACTTACTCTGCTTGTTTGTTGAGAACGTCTTGCATCTATAAAGCTTTGGGTCAAAGTGCTCAATGGTGGAACATCATCGAACATTGGATCGAGGTAGGCCTCTTTCTTATCTTTCACATTAGTTTATATAGCATATGTTGGAATTGAGTTGATTTCTACAGTCATCCCTGTTTGTTGTGGTTTACCCTTGGCCATAGAATGTTTGTCCCTCGTAACAAGTGGTACTACCAATTGCTACAACCATATTATCCCAAGAGTCTGGCAAAGAACATAACAAATTAATACACTTATCTTCTTTTGTAATCGTAATATTAACAGAGAAAAGTTGACTTACCAGAGTATTAAAGGCATTTAGATGTTCTGTCACATAATCTCCATCTTCCATCCTAAGATGATACAACTTCTTTCAAAGAAACAAATTGTTTACTAGGGACTTTGATTTATACAAATTCCCTAACTTATCCCATATTTCTTTGGCTGTAGATTCTCCCGAGACATTCAACAACACTGAATCTTCCAGGCAGAGTCAAATAGTACTCCTTTCTCTTCTGTCCAACTTCTCCCAATCTTCCTTCGACATACCAGTAGGTGGTGTACTAGTAGTTTGTGTACTAGCAGGTTGTGTACCAGTCGACTGTGTTCCAGTAGGTTGTGTACTAGGATCCACAATGATCCATTATTCTTTTTCTACAAGAAGGTCCTCCATCTTGAGCTTTCGTAGCTCAAAATTTTTACCGTTGCAGTAAAAATTGTGAAGTATTAGGACTATTGTTTTACTGTCCTAGTGAAACTTACTCTAGAAAGACATTATCAGAGGTATGTAATTACACTTGTTTAAATACATTATTATTCTAAAGGGTACTTGCAAGAGAAGGGGTCTTTTGTCATAGATCCAGAAGGATCTCATATCCAACACATTCAGAGGAATAATGCACCCCAGGTTTGATTATTGAGATTTGCATCTATTTATTATAACATTATTTTAACCTCATGAACATCTAGGTTAGATGTTGAAATCATACTAACCATTGGTCAAAATTATCAAGGTTGATTAAAGTTGGGTTTATAGATTTTATTCTCTAACTTAGATTTGTTGGGTATGTGTTATATTCTTTGCATGTGTGTGTGTGGGCGCGTCAGATTCAACAACTACATTTGACGATCCCTATTTCCTTCGCTCTTTGTGTCATGTGCGTCGGGCGCTTTCCTAGGGGGGTCCCATGGGGGGGCATGTATGCCCCCCTCTGGTTACGCGTAGCGTTTGGGGCAGCGCCCCGAAATTGTTTTTTGGGAGGTTTTTTCTATTTTTAGCAGTTTTCTAAATTAATCCCGGATTAAGGGATTGGGGTTTTGGTAGCTACGAAATACCTAAAACATTGTATATATTGTATGGTGAATGGTGAAATTAATACAATGAAGAGTTGAAAGGTGTGGCACCAAGGATGGTTGGTTTTCTCCCGGTTAAGGGTTTCCAGTGGAAATCTCTGTGTACTATGTGTATGAGCCATTGATTAATTTATGTTTTTTCTTAAGAATCTGTATGCATTGATTTAATTCACAGATTTAAAACTTACATGTGGTAACAGAGCTCATTTTTGGCTTCAAAGGGACGCCTTTGTTGCTGAGAGTTTGGCTCAGTCTTGATAGATCAAGTTTATATTGGGTTTGTGATAAACCTGGGTTTAGTGGGAGATTTTGCAGTGGTGATTCGAGTGTAGAAAGAGGAATGGAAAGCTCTTCTAGAATCGAGATAGAGAAGTTCAACAGTAAAAATTTTGAGCTATGAAAGCTCAATATGGAGGACCTTATTGTAGACTATTTTTTCAACTTAGTCTACAATTTTTATGAGGAAACCCTAATTTTTCAACTTTCAATTTTTGAAATTTTGATCCAAGGACTAGATTCGCTAGGCTGAGGCGAGTAGGATGGTGTAGTCAAATTTCAAAAAATCCAAATTTTACCCCTTGAAACTTGACCTGCGGAAATCTGGACTGGTACTTTTCGTACGGTTCTGGTTTCCTAGTTTCCTGGTACTTCTGGTTTTTTGGTTTTCTGGTACTAGTCAAAACTAGGGTTTGACTTTCTAGAGGCTTTTTCCACTGAAAATGTGCGCTCAAGATGCCAAACGATTCACTAGGGTAGGGCACACTTTTCTAGATGGTTTTTAGGAAAAAATTCCTCTCCAACAAAAAGCCCTAATTTTCTTGTACGACAACAATAATGTTTTTTCTTATCCAGTGAAAGGTGCTCTCTTTAGCTTAGCTCTGATAACATGTTAATTTTTGAGCTATTATTAGGTTTCTTTTCAATTTACTAGATAACAATAGCATAGGTAGGATCACTGAGAGAAACACAATCACAAGATATACACCATTTATCTTGGGAAACCCTCATGGGGGAGAAAACCCAACAAAATTTCCTTAATAAAGATAGTCAATACAATTCCAAGACAGTAAACCAAAACACTAGAGAATATCCAACACTGAGCAATGTGCCTCTCTCTTCCTTCTTCTCCCAACTACAACTCTCCAAAATTGCACACTTGATAAGTGAATGAGTGAGTGAGCAAATGAGGCGCTAGCCTTCTTTATTTATACTAGTTGGAAGGTGCTGGAAAGGTGTCTCTTCACTAGGAAGGGTTGACTTCTCTTCTTAGTGGTTAAAACCACATTAATTAGGCTTGAGGGGCGAATTCTTAATTAGCATAATATATTTAGGGTTTGACCAATCCGCAAAAGGGGATTTGGTCATTTACAATGCTCGACATCATCAATCCATAAAAGGAGATTGATATAATTAATAATGACTTAATAATAAATAGAATACTCTTTGCAGTTACACTATTTCAACAATATATAGTTTTCTTTTATTTACAAAAAAAAAAACATGTCACTTGAGAGGATTGAACCTAAGTAGGGAGGATACAATCATTCCTCCCAACCACTCGAGATAAATTTAATTGACCACTAATTTCAAAAGTATGAATAAACATAAACAAATTATTGTGTAGTGAGATCACTTTAATTTTTTTATCACTATGAATTGCCATAATTAAAGGATAATTTTTTAGCACTATGAATTGCCATAAGGAGATCATTTTAGTATTTGTGTTAAAAATATTAAAAGGTAGGTGGTATCTTATCGGTAATTTTAGTGTTTTAGTTTCTTAGTAGAGATAAAACGGTATGTGTTATGTAATAATGTAAGTAAGATAAATTATTAGAAAAAAACGTGACATTATGATAGCAAGGTATATTGTATTATTAAGTAAAGGTAAAGTCTAATAATATATTTAAGTATGTTTAAATTTTATTTAAAAATAAAAGTTGAGTATATTATTTTTAAAGTGTAAAAGTATTAAAAGTATTTTTTTAGATTTAAGAAGTATGGGTTATAAGGGGTTTGTAAATTTTGGGTTTATATGGCTTAGAGTGTAGTTTTGTAATTTTAATGTTTTGTTAATTTTGACATGTGAAGTTAAGATTAGAAAGTTGGTGATGATTCCAGAAGGACATAATTGAATTAAAATGAGATCTAAGGATTATATGGTTGCATGATTATTGAATAATTTGGATCTAAATTATATTTCAATTAATATCACGATTCCATTTAAATCATTGTGAAAATATAAAATTGGAAAATTTTCACAACACAAAACAAAAAGATCATGATATACTTGTGTTTGATTCACGTTGTTGTCCACTGTCAATTCTTTCCTTCTCAATTTCTAGTTACAGTGATTGCAAATTTTCATGGCTTTGTTCTCATCATGCCTATCCTTTTTGCATTGGATTGAACCTAATCTGTCATTAGACATGGTTGTATGTATATGCATGAGGGAGATCGAAACACTTATGCATGGTATGGCTCTTGTGAAGGAAATAATTTTGATCGCAACTACCTCATTAACTTGATATTGAACTTCTATTCCCCTTTAAAATTCACCTTTCTATGTTATTAGGATTATTGTCTTCAACAATATATTTGGAATCCTTAGTATAGTCTTGCCACACCTCTTCTTCAATTAAAAAAAAACATATTACAATCATTATGCATCCATTCTCAAATCATTTTAACATTCTCATTCACCGCTCACGAAGGCATCCATAGCATAAAACAAAAAAAATTAAAGGCACTAGTCTTGAAGCTGGATATCAGAAAAGCATTTGACAATATCGATTGGGAGTTTCTAAGATTAATTTTACACTATGTGGGATGTGGAGAAAAGTTCAGTAACTGGATCCTTTCATGTGTTACCAGCGCCAATTTTGCGGTATTAATCAATGGAGAGCCCTCTAGTTTCTTCAAGAGTGAAAGGGGCCTCCGACAGGGCTGCCCTCTTTCCCCCTATCTTTTTATCCTGATCATGGAAGGACTAAGTCTCCTTCTCTCCAAAAGGATCGAAGAGCACCTTCTCACGGGATTAAAATTCTCAAACTGTTTCAACTTAGTTCACTTGATGTTTGTAGATGACGTGCTTATCTTTTTGAGTGCTGACCAGGGGGATTGGCAGGTTTTAAAAGATACGCTCTAGCTCTTCGACCAATTTTGGCGGTATTAATCAATGGAGAGCCCTCTAGTTTCTTCAAGAGTGAAAGGGGACTCCGAAAGGGATGCCCTCTTTCCCCTCTACTTTTCATTTTAGTTATGGAAGGACTAAGTCTCCTTCTCTCCAAAAGGATCGAAGAGCACCTTCTCAAGGTATTAAGATTCTCAAACTGTTTCAACTTAGTCCACCTGATGTTTGTAGACGACGTGCTTATTATTTTGAGCGCTGACCAGGGGGATTGGCATGTCTTAAAAGAAACGAAGCCTTCTCGATCTTTGCTCGTAAGCCTATTCTAATTCTCAAAATCTACAAGATACCATTGGGGCATCTCTGATTCTGAACTTCTTACCCTAAAGGACTCCATCCCCTTCCCTTTTCTAATCTGCCAAGGCTTTTCGTACCTTGGCTTCCATCTAAAATTGGGGTCCTCTACTCCTTGCGACTGGCAGTGGCTTGTGGCTCTATTTGAAAAAAAATTAGCTTCTGGTGCAATAAATCGTTGTCTCTTGGGGGTCGATTTATCCTGGTCAAGTCGGTTTTGGAGAGCCTAGCTGTCTATTGGATGTCTTTGGAGTGGATACCTTCAAAGATTGTATTGATCCTTCGAAGGCTCACTTTCAACTTTCTTTGAAATGATTTAGCAGGCAAGCGCCGTTTTCATTTGTGCTCTTGGCAAGAGCTGTCCAAGCCTCGGAAGGCAGGGGGTTGGGGGTTAAAACACCTTTCCACTTTCAACCAATCTCTCCTCGCCAGCTCTTATTGGAGAGCGCTCACTCACAACAGCATTTGGAGCCTTTTGATCAAGGAAAAGTATCTGGGATCCCTATCCCTCATCGATTGGATCAGAAAGCCTTCTCTCTTTCAAACTTGGGTGTCTCCCTTCTGGAAAGGGATGGTAGCGTCCTCCCAGGTAATTCTACATTGGTTGAGATGGAAGCCAGGTACTGGAGTCGAAATTCGCATAGGCCGTGACAGGATTATGGGACTGGGAGACCAGTCACTCCTCTCTCCATCTTGAAGAGACGGCTGAGGCCCTGGAGGTTTCTTCACTTGCACATGTTAAGGTCACAACTAGTGCTCTCTCCCTCCTGGACGATTGGAAAGATAGTGGATCCCTGTCGCTGGATGGAACGCTTTCTTGTGAATGGAGCCGCTACACTTCGGCCCTCAAAGGATCCGGGATCTCACTCTCTGACAATCCTGATATTTTACTGTGGGATGGCGGTGATGCCACGGGCTCTATCACAGTGAAAAAATTATACTCCGCATGCCTTCATCAGTTGAGGCTCGAGATTGATAGCTCGTGGATCCGCCAAGTTTGGAATTGGAAGATCCCACTCAAGATAAAATTGTTTACCTGGCTCGCTGGCAGAGAAAAAATTTTGACTTGGGAGGCCCTCAGACGCAGAGGTAGGGAGGGTCCTGGCATTTGCACTCTCTGCAACCTGGCATCTGAGGATGTGAATCACCTCTTAGTTCATTGTGATTTTACGAGGGAGGTTTGGAATAATCTGATTCAGACTTTCTCTCTATCGGTCGACTGGAAAGGGCCCACCATGTCCTCCGCTTAACCGGATTCTCCCAAAGTCCCTATCTCCGAGCTTACCACACTTGCCGGTAGATCCGGCTGAGAGGAATAAAGCGTTTTGAAGACCGCCCTCGATGGCGTCGTCTCGTGGTTCGGGCTCTTTGGCGCTCTTCTCGATCAAGCTTTTCTCTCCCCGTGTGCGGTGATCCTTTCGACAATGGCTTCACCGGCTTGCTTCGGACGAGCAAAATTGTATACCGGCCTTTGTTGTGGGTGGGGTTTTTCCAAGCTCTTCCAACAAAAATCACAAAATGGTTTATAAATTGCGGGGAGGTTCGAACACTAAAGCTGAACTTTTGGGTTTATGGACAACCCTCGCACTAGCCTCTCTTTGGTCGATTGATCACATTCTAGTCCTTGGAGACTCGCGAGTCATTATAGACTGGATCAACCAAAAGTGTAAGTTGCACTCGGTCCATATAGAAGTCTGGAAAGATCAAATGCAGGCCCTCTCCAAGCTCTTCAGGGTCATCAGTTTCCGGCACTTCTCCAAGATACACAGGAGGCGGACGCTCTTTCTAAAAGAGCCCTCAGGAGTAGAGATTATTAGTGTTCCATTGAGAATGAATTAAAGTCCCATCACTTCTGTATTAATTGCTTTGAATGAGTAAGGTGATCGACCCATTTTGCACCGCTTTTGTCCAAGTATGGCTTCTCTTTCTCCTGCAGTAAGAATTCTTTTGGAATCCAAAGTTCAAGTTGGATGTATCCTCCCCTGTCAAGGAAGGTTCATTGGTGTACCATGGATTGTTTCCATTGCCTCAAGCTTTCATTGATCTAGAGTGCCTTCCATTTTTGATTTTAGCCTCGATGAGCTATAAGGTTATGTAATGAAATTATATTTCTAATATAATCTTGAGCTATTTTTTTCTTGGAAAAAACATTCTCATTCACCCATTAAAACGCATAACCTCATATTACCTCAATGAGACACTATCAAAGTTTAAATGCCAAAATTATAACATGACAAACCACAACTATATACACATAGCCTCATATTAACACAATGAGACACTATCAAAGTTTAAATGCCAAAATTATGACATGGCAAACCACCACTATATACGCATCCTTGTACTTTTAAATTCTCAACTCAATTTAAGCAACAATTAATTCATATCAACAAATAATGTTTAAAAAACACATTTAATTTATGATCTATGTGTCATATGCCCAGCCCATTAACTTGAGAATTAATCATTTATCTTAAATGAAGAATACTTTTGCATATTGGGTAATGTAGGTGTAGTCTACAAGCCTATAGAAGCATTGGCTTTTGAGCAACTTCATAGTAAAGAACTTAATTAAAATTTTAAAATATTATTTAAGTTAAACAAGTAAAGTTGCAAAGAAACAAATTTCTACCTTCATAAACTTACATTAAAATATTGAAATAGAAATGAATATGGTTGAAATCCATTTTATAACATATTTGTTATAATTTATAGTTTAATTAATGCATAATGTGATATAAATGTGGTTATGGCCAAGAGATATAATATGCAAATGTATTTTCTGAATTTAAAAAAATGATGATAGTTGATAGACATAGACATAAATGGGGATGATTTTTCCACAAGACAAGTGGGAGGTCTAAGAGGGGTCCATAGGGGAAAGTATTTATGGGTATTAATCCAAACCCACTTTCCCTCAATTTTATTACCATTGTGTATAAAACTTATATTTTCTATTTGAGTGTATGAGAGCCCAATCATTGAATAACTGTAAGAGAGTGGGTGTAGAAAGACACATCCCATAGTTATTGGGAGCATGGGCCAGTACAAATAGTTTACATATGTGTGTCAAGAAAAACAAGTAGAGAGAGGAAAATTTATATGGCCGAAGCGGGGTAGTTTTAGATAGTCAAGTTTTTTAAAATATCAACAAGAAAACAACAAGAAGAAGAGATCGGAAGCTAAAGCAACAATGGAAGGTGAATTATGAAAACTAAATCACTAGGTTGTTGGGCCCAAAGAGTGAACTCCTGCAGGAGTTGCACTAGAGCAACAAACTTCTTGTTTGTTGTTTTCCGGCATTTTCTAGCAATGAGTTCCTTTGAGTTCCCAGTAGTGAGATTTTGGGTTATATATGCCAAAGAGATCTTGATAAATGAATGAGACACTTGATGGACTAAGAGAAGTGAAAGGGTACATTCCTTGGTTGGGAAGGTTGAGAGGAACAAAGATGGTGGAACTGTGATATTGTAAAAAGAATGCCAATGGCCGTGGGATTATCTCGAGATGTGAGTGGACAATGAGAGACACTCTCTTTTGTGGATTCCTAGCCCCATCTTGGGGATGAATTGTTTTTGAGAACTAGAACAACAAGTCTATGGGTTGGGTGGAATGTCTATCCCAAGTGTATCATTTCACAACCTGCTTGGTAAGATAAGTGTTTTTACCATGAATCTGAGTTATATTAAGAGTTTAATTGTTGCACGTTCACTCTGTGTTTGATAATATTAAATATAGAAAAATAAACTAAACTAATTCATGGTAGCAAACTAAAATATAGCATCATAACATTAAATCAAAACATGCTACTTATAGAACTAAAGAATTACAATCTATGTGAAAGGAAATATCAAGAAACTTTATTTATTCCATCATAATCTGCATTATATGCTCCAAGAGTCCTCCCTTTGACATGGAGAAGACAATCTTATTTATACATAAGATTTATTTGAAACTAAGATAAAAATTAAATAATCATATCCACAAATATCTCATGTGTGGTTACAATTTTTCGCTAAAGATTAGAAAATCAAAGATATCTCCAAAATATCTAAGATATGCCCAAATAGGTTTGATCCAATGGTGGAAAATGAAGATTTTTTCACCATTGGGCAAGGTTCACCCAATGAGGGTTTCTAACGATGGAGCCACCAGCAAACACCCCTTTGAGGTAGTGTTTGAACGTGTGGTTGCACCCATACATATTGTATTAAATGTTATTGTAATCGATGCACATATAAGTGGATCAAACCCCACCCCTATGTCCTTCAACTTTATTTTTAGTCAAATCCTGCTAGCATGATTGGATTTCGAGGGTTTCATTCTGAAAGGAATCCAAGGTTCAAAACTCATGATATTCAGAGGAGACACCTAAAAACATCCATCCATGTTATAATAGGTGGCCTAAGATGAGTGCGATCCTGGTGATTTTTTATGGATTAGATGCCCTTTGGGTCAAGATTTGCTAGACCATGGGCTAGTCTCAAGTAGTAACAAACACACTAGCAAACAAACATAAAGAATTTTTCTAAGATATGTGATAACAATTATTATCCAAGAGTTCAAGATTCTTCTTTATCCAAGATGTTTGAATGATC
The DNA here is from genome assembly GCA_010110895.2 of Picea sitchensis. Taxonomy (NCBI): domain Eukaryota; kingdom Viridiplantae; phylum Streptophyta; class Pinopsida; order Pinales; family Pinaceae; genus Picea; species Picea sitchensis. The sequence goes on from SNQJ01S0072536.1 coordinate 79,316, forward strand.
ATCCCAAATCCTCATCAAATCTCTTCAATGGTTGAAGAGGAAATTTGAATTTGGAGCTAAGTGATAAAAATCTACATTATTTGAAGCTCCAAATGTACCCATAATTGTCGGCCTTATTTATTTTCATAAATTAGGGCATTAAATTATCAACTGGGAGTCCATAAACTTGTGTGAGGGAAATAGCTTCAAAATACAAACTGAGAAGGAAATGCAAACTTGAATATGACCATGAACTACTCTTTGAAATCTAGAAAATGCAATCTATTCTAATCCTTAAACTTCTAATTTTTCAACCTTAAGTTATCATCGTTCCACTGGTAAAAAATCAAGCTACAAAGTGAAATATGTCACTGGTTGTGGAATATTTGCAACAATGCTCTGTCAACTATTGAAATTAAGGCTTTTGTAAGAAGGTTCTAACACACATGTGAAGCTTAAAATTACTATAAAGTAATTGATCCAACAAGAAAGTAACTAATCTTCCCAACCTAGACTACAAAAGCTTACATAGGAAGAATATCAGGTTGTGAGGTGAAATATTCCTTGAGAAAGGCCCACAAAACAATGCTCTTTTCACTGAGGTAGGTTATTGGTTAAAGAAGAAATTATAATCACACAACACACAACTCACTTAGATCTACTTAGTTGATCAAGTATCCATTAGTGTTTCACTGGTAAAAGGCTTAGGTTGTAGTTTCTTTAGCTTACTATCTTGGGTGGCTTAAATACTTGCAACAATACTCCATTGACTCCTCAATCCTTACTCTCATCAACAAAATAAGTTCCAAGTGTTCAAAATAAATAAAACCTTCTTGAAAATGAAACTAATTCTACAACAAAGAAACTAGTATAACGAAATTAAAAAATAATAATAAACAATGATAAACAATGAATTAAAATCTATGAACAATAAATTTATGAATAAATACAATTATCAACATATAAACAAATAAAAAATGATGACTCAAGTTCTAAGTGTCCAAAATAAATAAAACCTTCTTAAAAATGAAACTAATTCTACTATAACAAAGAAACTAGTATAACTAGAAATTAAAAAAACAAATAATAAACAATGAATTAGAATCTATGAATAATAAATTTATGAACAATGAATAGATGCAATGATCAACATATAAACATGTTTCCCTTCAAAATGTCATAAAAACTCCATATTTCCCTTCAAAATGTCATCAAAAACTCCTATGTTCCTTAGTGATCTTGCAATCGAAATGTACAAAGAAAAATAGTATAACTAGGAAATTAAAACAAATAATAAACAATGAATTAGAATCTATGAATAATAAATTTATGAACAATGAATAGATGCAATGATCAACATATAAACATGTTTCCCTTCAAAATGTCATAAAAACTCCATATTTCCCTTCAAAATGTCATCAAAAACTCCTATGTTCCTTAGTGATCTTGCAATCGAAATGTACTATGCTTGCTTGCTTGATATGGAAGAAATTTTCGATTTCATTTGTCTCTAAGTCTTTAAATGAGTAAGTGAGGAAAAGGAGTTACTATGTTTTTTTTCAAAATGTCGTTAGTTCTTAAGGTCGCATTGGGTGTTAAAAATAAATGTGTATGATGGTAATTTGTTTTTCAAAATGTCCTTAGTTATTAAGGTTGCATTGGGTGTTAAAAATAAATGAGTATGATGGTAAATTGAATGATAAATGATGAAGTGGATAAGTAAATATTAGGTAAAAGGTTAGGGATATTTGGATAGTATAGGAAATTTATTGTAGGGATAAAATGGTATGTGGGTAGGATATGATAATATGGTAAGTTATGAATGGAAATTGAATAAAGGAGATAATGTATAAATGATATATGGTATATGGTAGAATGTGTTAGCTAGATACAAGGGTATGGATAAACTAGAGAGGTTAAGATATATTATATAGATAATTTTATTTATTTTAATTTAAAAATTACTAATTAAAAATAACAAACACATGGATCATACCCATTGTTTGGATTTTGAATACTTGAAGTTGATGTAATATTGTAGCGGGTGTAGTCTTGTGGCTGGTACTTGATGCAATATATTTTGATGTGATCCTCTTTTCCTGTTTAGAATTTTGAATTGGGAAGAAAGCTTCCCCTTCCAACTTAAACAATGTTCAATAGTTGCTAATATCTTCATACTATTATTTCCATGATGCTTTGTTGATGCCAATTGGGAGTCTTCAATTGTATGCTTATGATCTTTTGATTGTTGACTTGTAAAATGACTTGTTTCTGTTGGAACTCATTCTCTATTGAAATAAATGATCATAACAACTAACCTTTATTTCTGATTTAGATTGGAAACCTTTTCAAATCCTTCTCCTGGTTCATTATGAAATAATTTGCACTATTGAACTAATCCTCATGAATGGAATAAGTCTTCATTACTTAGAAAATAAGAAGACTTGTGCTTCTACAGAACTGAATAAAGGTCTGTTGCTTCTATTTGGAACAAGAGTCAAGTACAGTGAAAGGGAGATGCTATATGAACACAAAACATAAATCTCTTCTCTGGTTGGATACAATTCAATTCTATGTTAATGACTTTTTTGAATTCGAACATAGAAAGAATTCATTAGATCATTGGCCAATAATGTGAATCATTAACCAAAGCACATAACTCATCGATGAAAATGAGTGTTAAGGCACCTAATTACATCATGACAAGCATGAATGGATATGTTGGAGTCGAGTCACCTGCAATATCTATCAATCAAGAAACCTTGATGCATTCACATTGTTGAGAGTGAGGAGGCTCGCTGACGTGATGCAAGTCCTCATAATGTACTTATAAAACATCTACAATCCGCTAATCCAAGATGATGTTGAGTTGATGGGATGAGATTCGACGCATGGCTTTAAGAAATCCCACATCACTATCATGAGTGAAACACAAATGATTTTTAAGAGCCATAATACAAGATTGAAACAACATGCATAAATTTATTGCGAATGTTTCTCTCTAGTTGTCTAGTTTTCAAGCAAAACCTGTCCAGCTTGCACCAAGAACTAGTTTTCATAATTAGACTTATTTTGTCTTTACTATTTTATTCATTTTATTTTTTCTATGGTATCCTACCCTACTGAAAAGAAAAACCTCTTTCAAGTGTATGAATAATTCCAATGGAGACATGTGTGCAATAGGATTAAAAAAATGTGCTAATATTCAAGCTTGAAAAATAAGTGTTTTGAGGGATATTTCCGAGTATGAGGAACTAACCGGCTCTATATATACCAAGGATACCTAGTCTTAGAATCATCTTATCTCATCTCATATTGTATTACTAATTGATATATTGTAAAATGAGATTGGCCGAAGTAAAATTGTATTCATTGACTTTTTATCATTTTAAGGCGTTGATCATAACATTTGATTCGTTCATCTATCCTAGGGTTTTTTTTTCTCCAAACAAGTCATCTTAGTATTTGTGTTATAACCCTTTTTTCTAGGTCGATTCAGATAGAAAAATATTGAGGTTACTTAGAAGACATATCAAGGTATCTAATGGTAATAATTTTAGGTTTTGGGTCATTGTAATTTTGGATATATAGCTTATGGAAGATAAGGTTTTTGACTCCATCTTGAATTCAGCTTTGCACCATCTCGTGATTTATAAAAAAAATTCCTCGAAAGTTCCGCATTACCAAAATTTTGTGGAGACTAAGGAGACATCCCCTCGTACAAGTGGTTCAAATTTCATATTATGTTTCACTACAATTTCAGATAGATATTCCAAGTTAGCATCTAAGTCACCGGATTGTTTGGTGAGCGAGCCCAATGCCCATCGCCAGCGTCATGATTTGTTTAATGTAAGGACGGATGGGTAAAGACTCAAGAAAATATAGCTTTAACACAAGAAACTGGCCCTGGTATGTAAAAAACAAGGGAAGTCTTGATCCAACTTATGTCAGCAAATGGATTAAAGGGTGATAGATGGAAGACTTGTGAGAAGGACGAGCAAGACTACCTCGGGCGACAAGCCTTCAGAGGCTTGAGGGTAAAAATCGGCCAAGATCCTGGTCTTAGGAGCTTCATAATGAGGGGTGACTGGACCGGAATCCTTTCTCTAATTCCAAGTCGTTTCAGTGTTGAGAAAGTCACAAGAACCGATCAGAAACAATGCAATTGTTACAGCGATCCAACCTACGCTATCCTATATCAAAATACAACCCAACCGATCCTCCAATTCCGAAATGCTCTAACGAAAGGCAAAACAAAGAGATGAAAAGAAGTTGACATCCATAAAGTAAGAAATCTCAAATGCTTTATACATTAACCAGAGCGACTGCTAAGCTTCATTAAAACTTTACAATCTGGAGTCTTGCTCAACCATCGATCCTTCCAAAATGGAAAAACGCTCTACATATACTCAAAAACAAATCCACAAAGAGCAAAACAAGATGTTGTGATAAAAACATTGACCGCATGTCTCGGACAGCCTGCACATGCGTGTTAACTGGGTTGATCGCACCCAAGACTTTGGTGTCCCTCTACCAAATCTGGGATGTATTATTCTTGTCGATGTACACCTTTAATCACAAGATGGCTCCCCGTAGAAGGGAAGTAGCCGGTTTCATTAAGAGCCGAGATAGCTGTGCGGTGACTGGCGAAGTCGAAAGGACTCCTCGGGCGCATTTTCCATGAAAAGAACCAAGATGCAGGACCTTTCTCGTAGACTTTCGTCGGAATATCCATAATTTGTATCACGAGAGAGGCGAGGTTTCAACCACTCTCCCTCTTCTTCATTCATTCCCTTAGGTACTGGATTTAGACTATGTCAAATCGCATTCGCAGAACACAGTGTCTCCTCCTAAACCTTCAATTCGGCCATGGTCTCCCCTTTTGTAATACTCTTGTTAAGCCCTAATATTGCCCATTACACCTAATTGGGGCATATTAGATTAGTAATGTTATTTATTACCCTAATTAGCATATTAGATTAGTAATGTTATTTTATTTATGCCTACTAGGCCATTAGTTGTAACATACCTCCTAGTCTCCTATATATACCAATATATATTTTCATTTTGAATCATCTTGTACTTGAACATTTAAGTGGGTAAAAGGCGGTTGCCCCATCAAGAGGCCATTATCTGAAATTATCTCTTTTTCTGCTGAGTAACTTTTTATGAGGTTTTTCTATGCTATATTGATATTTGGTTCTAACACATGGTATCAGAGTCAAGGTCTTGGGGTTTCGCTACATCTAAGACACCGAATTTTCGCTATAACTTTTTTCACAAATGTCGAAGGAAAAGCTTGGAGGATATTTAGAAGACGGACTGCTGCATAAGTTATTAAAATTAAGCTCCCCGGAGGTCTTATACTTTAGAGACATACTGCATAACATAGGGTTCTTTGAATCATCCCTCAAATGATCTTATTGCGGAATTTTTCTATAAAAAATTATAACGCTGTAATGTTTCAGACCCTGAAATCCAGAGGCCATTTACCAAAATTAGTATTGTATCTATGGTAAAACTTTCAGCTTTTGGGTCATCTTAAATTTGTAGATACACCCTGTGCAAGATAGGGTATCTGACTAGTCCTATTGACTAGTCTCAAGAAGGTGTTCCAGGTAAAAAAATCATAACTTATTCCTAGAGTATCCAAATTGAGTGGGCCTGGTTGCATTGGATCGTGGACAGTCTGTAGTATTTTGGGTGTGAGTTTCAGAATTTTATATCAATTAGTTTGTGCGGAGCATGCTATACAAGTGAGACCTCCTGGAAAGGCCAAAAATCGACAAGTTGTGGGGAAGTTACCATAAATTCCACTTGGCACATCCAATTTTGATCAGACCTATGGCATTGCAGATAAGAAATATCAGAGAACTACATAAAAGAAAGTTTCATACCCAGAAGGGCCGAAAATTGGGAGATACTACAGAAGAAATATTGTCTAGCGGAACCACCTCAAAATCAAGGTTCAAAAGTGACACTTGGCCAACATGCCACCCAAAAAGGGAACTTCTACACCAACTAAGCCTCCAGAAAATCCTACTTGGACTCTTGATGAAGGTGAAGGAATGCGTAGGGACATAAATGATTTACAAAAGAAGATAGTTACAAAAGATGAACTACAAGAGATGATGGAGGGTTTAAAGGGGGAGATCATGGAAGTATTGAAAAATTTCATAACAGAGAAGACATCTGAAAGTGAAAATGCATCACATGAAATTCATGATGTGGACACAAGGAAGGTGAATCAAGAATGGAGAAACTCCAACTTTGGTTTGAAGACCAACCACGTTCCTAAGAGTGACATGAGGAAGTTTGATGGCAAGGACCCAATCACATGGATACTTCAGATGGA
>SNQJ01S0072537.1:8773-29602 GCA_010110895.2 Picea sitchensis
TAATCCATAACATACAAATAATTCAAAGAGAAATTTAATGATTGTTTCCTCAGTTGCGTTTGGCAAGGCTAGTGCTTCTAACCACTTGGTCATATAGTCTGTTGCAACTAGTATATAAGCTTTCTGTTTTGATTTTGGGTTGAAGGGGCCAACAAAATCTAGTGCCCATCTCTCAAAAGGTTCCATCATCACTTGTGTGTGTAGGGGAATATCATCAGCTTGGATTGGTCATCCCATCTTCTGACAGTTGTCACAGGCCTGGACATACTTCTTTGCATCTTTGAATATTGAGGGCCAATAGTAGCCCATCTGTAAAACCTTATGCCCAGTTCCGCAGTCTGCAAAATCTCCACCACATGGCTCATCATGACATGCCTTCAAGACATCGACAATTTCATCATCTCTGATACATCTTCGGATCTGAAGATCAAACCCTGTGTGGAAAATATATCCACCAATCCAGGTGAATCGTGCATTGCGTTGAACAATTAATTTCCTTTCTCTTAGTGACAGGTGCGCTGGCAATTTCCCAACTGCAATATAATTCACCACATCACCGTACCAAGGCATCTTAATAGTGACAAAGAACAATTGTTCGTCTGGAAATTGGTCTTCAACTGTCAAAGAGTTATCTGTTTTGGGTACACTAGACAAGAAATCTGCAACAAGATTCTCTCTTCCCAGCCGATCCTTAATGGTGATTTTGAATTCCTAAAATACCAACAACCACTAACTAACCCATCCATTAGTAATTGGTTTGTTGGCTAAATATATAATATCATAGTGATCAATATACATAATTATTGGATAGCCTGCTATATAGTGGCAAATTTTATTAATAACATGTATAATGGCTAAAAAGTCTTTTTATGTTACTATGTAATTTAATTCGGCGGGAGTAAGATTTTTTCTAATAAAATAAATAGCATAAGGTTTCTTGTCTTCCTCCTATCCAAGGAAAATGCCTATGGTGATATTCAATGCATCTGAAGAGATGTGAAATGGTAATTTCCAATTTGGTTCTCTCAGCACCAGTGTTGTTGAAACCAACCTTTTGAGCTCTGCAAATGCAACATCACACTTATCAGACCACTGAAATTCCACATTACCAGTTAAAGAATGTAAAGGTGTATCTATCCTTGAAAAAAAATCTATGAATCTACGATACTATCCTACATAGCCAAGGAAACTACGTACCTCAGTTTGTGTACAAGGTGTAGGCAGATTAAGGATTACCTCTATTTTTGTTGGGTCTACCTTGATTCCATCTGCAGAAACATAGTGTCCTAGTACCACACCTTCAGTCATCATCATATGACATTTCTCATGACTCAAACATAGCCTGGTAGAAATGCATCGTTCTAGTACCTTCTCCATATTACTTAAAGCTTGATCAAAGTCAGTTCCATAAGGGGTAAAATTGTCCATGTAAACTTCAACTCTTTCATTAATAAAATTAGAAACTATGATTAAAATATCTCTCTGGAATGTAGCTGGAGCATTACATAATCCAAAGGGAAATAATAGATATGTGAAGGTACCCCAGGGACATGTAAATGTAGTTTTATCCTAGTCTTTCGGAGCAATCTGAATATGATTATAACTGCTAAAGCCATCTAGCAAGGAGAAAAATTGCTTCCCTGCTAAAGTATCAAGGACCTGATCAATAAAAGGTAGGGGAAAGTGGTCCTTCAAGGTAGCTTTATTGAGTTCTCTGTATTCTACACAGATTCACCACTTCCCATTATTATTAGGGACGATTACTAGTGGAGAGACCCACTGGCTGTCTGAAATAGGATATATAAAATCTACATCCAACGGTTTCTGTAATTCTTCTTTGACAATGTCCCTGAGATGAGGGTTTAATATTTGTTGGGGTTGTCATATGGGTAGGGCATCTTTTTCAATATAGATATGATGTGTACATATTTGGGGATCAATTCCCTTCATGTCAGGATACTCCCAAGAAAAACCTGTTGATATTTAGCAAGGATCTAAATCAATTGTTGATGTTGTTTCTCATTCAAATTGGTATTAATATTCATAAATCTTCCTATTGCGATTTCAATTGTAATGTTGTTATGGACAGCAATAGTGGGAATCTGTTTCTCCATCAATTCTTCCAAATCATATCCCTGTGCTTCATTATCTAAAACAACTTTTAGCATTTGACATGTTGGGTTTCTTATAACTATTGGGTTTTTAATGAAGTTGTTGATCACATCATCTTCTAGTTGTTTTTTGAGCCCAAGAGCATCTTCCAGTGTGAGAGGAGATCGTAGGTTTTCTTCTAGATATCTAGGTGGTTGCAATTGCTGATGTATGACAAGCATACTTGGTTTAGGTCGAGGATACAGGATAAGGTTCTTTATAGCAATTCCTCTAGCAATTGTCATGTTTCTTGTGCGACATCCTATGTATGCATATGTTGTTGCTAGCCATGGTCATCCCAATATAAATGGGTGTCCATCAAGTCTACTTCTTGGGTTGATAACTAGGAAATCAGCTAGGTATTCCCAAGATTCGACCGAGATTTCTATGTCTTGTAATGTGCCAATTGGTTTAACCATCGATCTAGCAGGAAGTTCTAACATAGTTGAAGTAGGTTTGAAGGAGGTGATACCCATGATATTACAAGTCTCAGTGGTCAGAATATTGATGGTTGCCCCCAAATCCACCAGTGTATTTGGAAAAAACAACCCTGTATCTGAATCGTTACCACAAGATTCCCTGGGTCTGTGTACTTGACTGGCTCCTACTTTCCTAGAATAATATCAGACAAAGTTCCTACCATGTGAACAGTTGATGGATTCTTATTTTTCCTTCCGGGCTTCTTCCCACATAATTCTTTGATTGTTTTTGTATAAATAGGAATATCTTGTAAAGCCTGTAGGAGTGGAATTTTAACACATAGATTCTTCAGTTCCCCGACGATATCAAAGTTAGGATATACAATTATTTTTTCTATCATTATCCTCTCAAGAAATGAGAGAGAGAAAATTACTTCTTTATCAGGATTTTGTTGCTCGACTATGTTTTCCCCATGTTCTATTTCTTCTGTTATGACCATAGTTGATGGTTTTGTTGTTGGTTGTATATCATTTTCATTCTCTTGTTATTGATGAATGACACTTTCCTTAGGAGAGATTACACACCCTGATCTTAACTGGAGTTTGTTTCCCTACAGAGTTGGTTACACCCTCCAAATTCTCGACAATTTGCACAAGCTGGACTGGTTTGTTATTAGGATTCGGGTTGGGTTGAGATGGTAATTGAGGGAAAATTTGAGGTTAGGGATTCTGGGATAATTGAAGTGGATCTTGTAAAGTGGGTTGAGCTTGAGAAGCCATTCCCATGGGTTGATTGGTCATTCCCATGGGGCGCTGCCAATTTTGAGTCTAATTGGGGGCTTAAGCAGTTGTGTTAGTCCACTGTGAAGGATAGGGGTTATTATTTGAATCATGCCAAAATGGAATAGGGTATTGCAAGTTATGCCAAGTAGGATTAGAAACTGGTTGATTTGGCCAGGGTGAGGTAGGATATTGTTGGGGCTACCAGGTGGGGTTATCAAATGGTTGGCCCTGCCATGTGTTTCTATAATTATGTTGTTGATTATATTGCCCAGAAAAGAAATAAGAAGCATCTTGTAGCATACCTGGGGGACGAGCCTGCCATTGGAAACGTTGAGCCATCATATATACTAGTTTTGTTTCCTCTTCTTCTTCTTTAAAGACAACTTTTAGTCCTGGGAGTGATGGGCATTGCTCTATCACATGGTGTTTGGAACACATGGTGCAGGTTTGAACCACGTCCAAGGGACACTCTCTTGAACCATGTTTCCTCTTGCATCGTGGACAAAATATAGCCAACGATTTTTCTGTTTCTTCTTGTTTTTGTTTAACCTGCAGAACATCTAATTGTGTAGTCAAAGTACCCAAAATGTCAGTTTTAAAATTTTCTAAAATATTACCAATTTCTTCTTGGGTGACACTCTCGCTAGTAATGTTGTTGCTTATGGTGATGAGGGCTCATATTCATGATCCGGTTCATGTACTACCATGCAAACACCTGATACACAATTGGACAATTCCATCATATGTTTCTTGATAAATATCACCTTTTCCCATTAAATTCAATGTTTCTACCCATTCATCCTTCATACCTTTTATTAGAATGGCTTTAAGTACCTCACCTGGTAGTGTATCGTAAGGTGATCTCTGCAGGTTATATTGAAATATTTCAACACATTCTTCTAGTATTTCATTTTCTTTTGCAATCATTTTAAAGATTCCATCCTTTAAATCCATAGTTCTATAGTAGTCTTGATATTTTGTAAGGAAGGCTTGTTTCATTTCATCACATGAATTTATAGTTCCTCCCCCTAGTCCCATAAACCATCGTAAAGCTACTCCTTTCAAAGTGTAAGGAAATAGATTTAGTTTCTGGGGTTTAGAGGTGTATTCATAGCCTCTACACAGGACATCAAACTCGAATAAGAATGCGTCAGGATCCTCTGAGATCAATCCATTGATGGTTGGAATATTTTGCAATGGAATGGATTTCATTGGTGCATTAGAAACCGGATCAACTATAGGATATTCCAAAGTGGAAGTCTGGGGTTGCAGCTAATTTTGATGTGCCATTTAGTCGAAAATGTGCCAATAACCCTTAGGTATTTCTTGGTTTGGGTGTTCTATTTGGGGTGGTTGATTACTTGGTCCCTTAGGAAATTTAATCGCGCTACCTGTGTCTGGTATTTCAGGTATTCCTTCTCCTATCATGATCACAGGAGATCCAGGTTTAGGTTGTGGTGGGTTTGCCTCAACAATATCATTGGTCTCCCCTTCTCCTTATTTCAAATTACAAAAAATTTCATGTATAGGGGTAGAAAAGTGGATTATGTGTATTTTGGAAGCTTTGTTTAGTTCCTTCTGTTCTGTTATGAACCTCAACATGAGATGCAATTGGTGATATTGTTGTGAGGAATTTGGGTAGAACCTTTTATAGGTCCAACTGAGGCTTGAGATTCATATTTTCAGATAATTTTGTCTATGAAAGTGCTCCTTCCATGGGGGACACTTAGGATACACAGGTTTTGGTAATTTTTGGTAGGGGTTTTGTTTTTTCGGTTCTTTCTTCTTAGTCGCCTGCCCGACACAAATTCTATGTACCTATATAACCTCTATGCATCCAGGCAGAGGTAGGTTGTTTGAACAAATCATTTTACTTGTTTCCTATGTAGGTTCTTACCTTTCATTTTCAATACCTCATCCTCCTGAGACATAACCTATGCTACCTTTCACACTCTCCCTGGAAACGACATCCAAATGTTGGGCTCTAAAGATGTCCTAAAACAACCTTAATGCGACATTAATTTATTAACCAAGGATTCGTCTTCTCTTTCAATAATATCAACAAAGTCTACGCCATATTACTTAACATCCTAGAGCCCTGCAATTGGTGTGATACTCAAGAAGCGCTTTTATTCTCCCTAAGAACATACCGTAACATACCCGACATCCAACTAAGTTGTCCCACATAAATTTTTTGGTGCATGCAATTGAAACATATACACACACATAACTCTTCGCGGAAATTTATATACAAATCATAAACAAACAAATACATTGTGCAATCCATGGTTTCATAATATTGAAATAAGCGATGAAAACCATATGCATGGGCATGTACATTACAATACCCATGTAAAACTAAGCAATTAAATAATAATGACATGTAAATTTATCCTGGTGATACTTATCTTTGTAGAGATATCGCCAGCATTATGCGGACCCAACACCACTGAACCTCGATAGCAGACCACCTTTGCTCATCATTCTTCGAGGAGGTGGGTGCCCTTTGAGTTGGGACTGAATCCATACGGTAAGAGTTCCTAACCGGTTACCGTGGCTCATAGACAAAGGGAAAGACTCAATCCGGTTGCTTACTCAAACTGGCAGCTCTGATTTTCCATTTCCCCCACATGCATGTCCCGCAGCAGGTGTGCCTTATCTACTCAGCGGTCCTTCCCTTCCTTTCTGGAAGCCCGACAACCAAGGCGAACAAAAGAAGTCTCGAGCTCTGTGGATTTGTAGTTTAGAACCTTGAATCAATTCCCAACAATTCTCACCCAAAGAATTGCTCACAAGATTGACAACCTACTTCTTCAATATCCCACGGACGACAACCCTCTTTATTTCATTCCAACTTCTGGCGATTATGGCTATGGGTATAGGTTCAGGTACACTGACATGAAGGTATCTGGGAGGATAGCTCAATGAGTGTTTGAATGTTGATGTATTAATGGTTGAATGATGGAAGAATCACAGGAAAGAATGATGGAAATGAACTAAATTACAAACAATGAATGCATGTCCCAAAATTGACACTTGTCATGTTGAGACTTCACTGGCTTGCCGTTATCTTTAGAACTTAGGATAAAATAATTATCCATACTTTTATACTTTAAAAGTATTAATATAGTATTCCTTTTTGGCTTAAACCATATCTTAGCCTTTTTCATGCTGTTCATTGCCCACTAAATAGTGGAGTTTAGTCCCCATACTCTTTATCGTTAGGTGCGGTAGGCGTGATGCATATTAATCTTTGGGAACATATACAAAAGTAGGCTGATGGCTTTCAACATGCAGGCTCTCCAACCTAATAATCACAAAATAGCTCACCAGCCATAAAACCCGACATATACTGAGAGCTCCACGGCCTCAAAATCGCGTGAACTTAAGTTGTTTCATGCGGTATCACCGGAATGTCAGCACTTCATAATTTCTTTGCATAGTACGTAAGCGCCTGCCATGAAAGGTGCGCACGAAATGATATCAAACAACTCACCAGCTTAGGTACATTTTCATTTTACATTACAGTTGGGTTTGGCCTGGGGATATTACAATCCCCTCATTGTTGTCATTGTCTCGGTCATTATGTACTCATATACAACGCAATTTTCAAGAAATCCTCAACCAAGATGTGTGTATTAGGCGCATTTGCATCCTCATTGCTCACGTAAGCCAGCATCCTCGGAATGCGTACGGGCCAGTGGACCTTTACAATCCCTATGGATGGATTCCAGAGATTTTTTATTTTCCAATCCGAGTCGTGTCGGATGCGCCTTCTTTTCTCCACGGATCACGTTTAATCAATAACATGAAAGTTAGCATAGGGTGTATGTTCATGATCAATGATAAAATGGAATACGTATGAATGAACATGGTCACGGGGCAATGCAATCATACAAACCAGCTGGACCAATGCTCTAGAGTTTCCAAATGGTCCACAATGGCGGTATAACTTGAACAATTTTCAACGGGGCGCCATTTGGCTTTCACTTTCAAGAATACATGGTCTACCACATTAAATTCCCTATGAGTTCTTCCCGCATATCGGCATAAATTTTCTTCTATCTTAGGAAGCCTTTAGAATTTTTCGCTTTATTTTCAACATTTTCTCCTACATTTCCCTGACAAAATCTGGTCCAACCACTTCTCTATAAGCTGGGTTGTCCCAACTTACTAATGTGTTTCACTTTCTACCATATAATACCTCAAATGGGCTCATCTTTGAGATGTTTGGTACCTATTGTTATAAAGCATACCAAGTGTGGGTATTCTTCCCATTTTGATGGTTTTATCCATCACATACAATCCTCAACACAATATAAATGCGTTCCACCCTCTCTGTTTGTCATTTGTTTTAGGGTGATATGTTGTGCTAAAAATTAAATTTGTTCCAAATCCATTAAATAATCCTTTCCAAAATTTTGGGAATTAAAATTTTGGATCTCACAGCCGACTGAATTATGCGGTGTACATCTAATCGAACAATTTCTCTCATATAAACGTCAACAATGTTCACTGCCTTGTAAGTGAGCTTAACTAGAACAAAAAGGGCAACTTTAGTAAGCTTATCACCACTACCATGATAGAATCATGTTGCTTTTTATTCCGCAGACGGTTGGTGACAATCCATCGTTACAACTTCCCATTTCGACTAAGGAATGGGTAATGGTTGCAACAAAAATATTTTGGTGTCTATTCACCATTATTTTTTGACATTCCAAACATTTGAAATAAAATCAACAACCTCTTTATTCATGTATGGCCAATAATATTGGCTCTTGGCGTTACAATAGCTTTTGATAATTTGGGTGTCTAGCATAAGTTGCATTATGCATTTCCCTCAATATCATATTTTTCAATTCTTGGGAATTTAATTTTATAAATTACATACATGTACATGATAATTCATCATTATCTAGCTTGTATTCTTCAATTTCCTGCTGCAAATTACCTTGCTATAATTTTCCACTAATTCTTTGTAATGCAAATCTAAATTTGCAACCTCAAAAAAAAATTTGTTTCAAATCTGATTGAATTTTTTGTCGAATAATGGCTATAGCATGCAATTCATACACTCTTCTACACTAGAATACATCGGCCACTTTGTTCTCTTTCCCCTTGATATGGCTATATCAAAGTCATATTCATAGAAATTCTAACCATCGCTGCCTAGCATTTAGAGTTAGTTGATCAAATAAACCTTCAAAATTTGTTATGGTCTGTTATTCTTAGATCAAACCTTTTCCATGAGGTAGTGTCTCCATTTCTGCAAGGCATGCACTTTGTGGCTTTAACTCAAATCATGAGTGGCATAGTGTCTTTCAGCTCCTTCAACTTCCTTGATGCACAACATATAACAAACCCACTTTGACTGAGGAATCCACCAATCCCTTATTTACGTACATCACATTGAAAACAATGGAAGTCTTCATTTGGGTGCGCAATCTATGATGATAGAGCACTTAATAATTGTTTCAAGTGTTGGGAGCTCTTTTCACAATCCAATGTCCTTTGAGAATTCACTGCCTTCTTTGTAGGGAAGTGATTGGATGTTAATTACCCGATGTTTGAAAATCCTTGATAAATCTCCTATAGTATTCTTCAAGCCCATGAATGATGTGACCTCTATCCCATTCTTTGGCATTGATCATTCTCTAATGGATTCTATCTTCTCGGGGTCAACTGCTATCCCATCCTCACGATGATGTGCCCCAAATGATGATTTTATGCGATGAAATGGTACATTTGCTCAATTTGGCATACAATAATGTCCTTAATAATTTGGCTTGCCATCCTCAGATGATGAGTCATTCTCTTCTTCTTGCTTGGGGTATACCAAGGTTTCATCCAAAGACAATAACAAACTTGATACAAGTATTATGGAAGGCATAGATCCTAAATTAAGCGCATTAAAATGGTTGGTGCCTTGACAGCAAGTAACCCTTTGTGACTCATAATGACCATGCCTTGTCCTTAAAAGGTCTTGTTGATATCTTCCTCTTTAATCCTTACATGATGGTGTCGTTTGAGATCAATCTTTGATATCTTTTGTCCTTTGATTGATCCGAGGGGGATCATTGATCCTTGGTGGAGGATACTTGTTCTTTATAGTTACTTTTATTGGGTGGTGTTAAATCAATGCACAATATTAATGTCCCATGTTTCTTCTTCGCGATTAAGACTGGGGCACCCTTAGGTGACACACTTGGTCCTCTCATACCCCTTCTTGGCGAAGTTCTCCAAGCTACATTTGCAACTCTTCATCTCTGGTGTACTCATCATATAAGGAGTCTTTGACACTGAAGTTGCTCAATTAGAATTTATAGAGAAATCAATATCTCTCGCCCGGGGGTAGTTCTAGTACCTCCTTGAACACATCTTCAAAATGTTTGGGTTATAACCTTCAAGTCAGCACCTTATCTTTAGGTGTCTCTTTCATATGAAACAAATATTTGGCCTCTTACGTAACATTTCTTCACCTACAGTAACAGAAATTTCTCTAGCAGTTTACCTCCACAGAGATTCCTACACTTTCCTTAAGGGTTCCTCATCCAATCAAAGTAGAATTCCTTGTTATGACATTCCTAAAGATAGCATGATGTTGATCCAACCAATCCATCCCAATTAGATATTCTTACAGGAACCTAAAGGCAAGATGTTCAAATCTTCGCTAGTGTTCATTCCATTCATAATCCCATAAGACATTACTTAACCATGTCATTAAATTTTCCTTTGGCTCCAGTACCTAGCTGCACGAACCAAGATTTCCCATATTTGTCTTCTTAGAGGAAAATGCAAATTTTCCACCATGTTAGGATCTATATAACTATGACTATTTCCTAAATCAATTAAAATAGAAATGGTTTGGTTGTTGATCGCGCTTCCACTTAAATCATATGTGATTGATACTCTGCTACTTGTTATCTAGGATGCATAGATCCTTGGTACACTATGCCCATGTCCTCAATTATTTCAGCTTGTTGTACATTGTGAAGCCCTCACTTTTAACCTCTATGAGGACAATCTCGTACATATGATCTCCTTTACAAGCCCCAACAATGAATAGGTGGATGCCTTGGACTTTGACCTCCTGCCTTAATCGTTCTGGGTTCTCTAGGAGTACAGTTTGTCCTTGAGTATTATTTTTTGAAGAATGGTGGATTAGTTCCTTCATCCTCTGATCCATCTTGATTTATTTTTGTCTTCCCAAGATTTTTGGATAGTTCCCCTTGCTTTTGTTGATCATAAAGGCATTGCTTCATATATATGGTCTCTTCCAATGTATTAGGATCATCATATTATATTTTGTCAACGATGAATGGTGGAAATCCACTCAAGTACCTATGAATCTTAATTATTTCATCCTTGATGAGAGAAACATACTTCAACAATTCTAAAAACTTCTCTGCATTATTCATCTATGGTCATACTCCCAAGATTGAGTTCAAAATAACTCTTTCATTTCTTGTCCTTAGTATCTGCCAGTCAGGTATTTCTCCTCAAAATGCTTCTTGAATTCCATCAACAATTTTTCTCTTTAATGTGTTGCACTCGCACAAGATGATCCCACGGATGGATGCCTTTCCATGAGTTGATAGATGCTTGAATTCTTCCTTAGAATAATGGTTATGCAATTGAAAATGCTCATGCCTAGCAACCATTTTTCTGCGTCTTCATCCTTCTTGTGTTCACCATCAATGTAGGAGGTTTGATTTTGTTCATTTTCTCCTCGTAGCTCATCCACCTAGACCCCTTATGCTTCCTGACAATGGATGGACTTGAGATGTTGTGTGCTCTCTTATTGGAATTCTTCGGAGGTGGTGGTGATGTCTACTAACACTTCTTGTTCTTCTTTCTCATCGGAGACTTGCAACTTCTGATTTTGTGAACCACTCTCATATCAATTTCTTTTTATTCCTTCAAGCTCTACATTAACTTCCGTATTGAAGTCGTCCTCACTGCTCCTTTGATTTCGCAAGCCTTTGGTGTTAGCTTTGTGGCTTTGGACATCATATACGCCAATTTTTTAACGGTCTCTACCATATTCATATTTACATCCCTTCCTTATCCATGTCCATTAAAGTTTGTTCCTTCGATTCCCAGATATGGACATTCATCCTGTGATCTCATCTTTTCCTGGTTGTAAGTCCCCTGTTCATATTCCATTAATATAGACTCTATACTGATCCTGGTCTGATATAGTTGTTTTTAACTCTACAAAATGTTCAACCAAAAGGCACGTCAAGCTAACTATTTCCAGCAATTTCATGAAATATATATGAACCATTCCTGGATTTAATAATATATCAGAATTATTTCTGATTTCCTAGAAAAATGAATGCTCAAATCAATTTTCTAGGGTCAGTGATATATTCTCTATCAATGCCTTCCTGGCATGCTTCAAAGCTCAATTCCAAGTCTTGAACATAAAGTTATGGCTATTTGAATATTGCCCATTAATTTTTAGTTCATTCTTCAACTTGCGCAACTATGCACTGTAATATGCATTTTGCATCTACTCCATTAGATTTTTTTTAGGATCTCCATTGGGTTTCTTCCTTGTATATTATGGACGCTTTGTCCAAGTTTCATCTCTTTTGGGTTCTTGAAATTTTGGATTCTGACCCTATCTCTTTGAAGTTCTAGGCCAATTAGGTGTTTTGGTTTGGAATGCTTTCACGGTACCTTCTTTGGCATTTTAAGCATATTTAACATGCCTAGAAATTTAATTAATTTATGGGGCTGTCTTCTATGGTTCAATATCTTTCCATTGAATTCTCTTACGCCTCAATGAATTCGAGTAGAAAGTTATGGCTTTTTGAAGTTAGTTGGGTATTAAAATGTACCCTTCATTGTTTATGTTGTAACTTTCTCATAAAAGATGTGTTTGATGATGGTTTACCATTAGAAAGATCTCGAGATATTTTATTTAGGATATAAATACATAATGTTTTTAGCACACTTTGTTCTTATAGTTTTAGTAGCTAAAATGCTCTTAAGAACAAAATGCAACAAAGATGGCCCGGTCGTGTTATAAAACATCACGGAAAATCATTGGTTTCTATTGTTCTTCACCCTCCAAATGACAGCATACAAATTTCAATCTGTATACCCATAATTAACATACATAGCAACACCATAAGGTAAATCATGCTCCACGCACCTATAACCAATGTGCATCACTTCTATGTCGCCCCAATATCTAGTGTGCACTATTTTTTTAATCGCAGCGCCAATATCCACTATGCATAGTTTTGGTTCTTGTACTATTACCTATTGTGTGCCATTTTTGTATCATGCATTGATATTCCATGCACGGTATTTCACTCTGTATTTGCACCGTACCGGTTACAGTATGCCCCCACCACGCACCACTAATTAAACTATTGTGTGATAATATATACCCACATTTTATGCGCACCAACAAAATTCCTCTAAGCTTTGTCAATATTATTTTACCTACGCCGTCATTATTATATTGCACACCCTAATACCATTTAGCATGCACACCCGCACATGAACATTTTTCCATGTTGCACCAAAATTTAGTGCACACGCTTGCACACACCAACATTTTTAAACGCGGTGCAAAATTTAGTGTGTTGCAGCGCACCTGTGCTTTTTCATGCGGTGCGCCAAAATTTGGTCGAACGTATGCAACAACCTTTTCCATCGCGATTGGAAAAATTTAGTGTCGCCTTGACGCACCAATATTTTCGTAGCCCGGTGCCAAGTGAGTCGCGCATGACTAGCCAACGTTTTACGTGTGGTGCCAAAATTTACACATATCACAAAAGAATTTTCGCATTGCATCATGCATTTTGGTGTGCTTGGTGCACATTCATTTTATGCATCAGTTCTCATTGAATTCGTTCGCGGTGGGGCTTTGTGCTTTTCCGAATTTCTACCATAGACGTGCAGCTGAATTTTTTCAATTTCACCAGATAACACCGGTTCAACCTTTTGCAGCAAAATCCTTTAGCGGTTTGACATTTTGGAATGGATTTTCCCCGACTCCAGGTCTGGGATTGAGGAATTTGTTACTAATCTGCGGCTCAAGTGTCGTATTGGATTTCTTTGTGGCTTCAAATTCGACCGAATTTGATCACGATTTTCTAGAGCGGATATTATTAAATCAATAATATCTCACCGCTTGGCCGAATTTCTCAATTTCCCCATGAATTTAACAACAAAATTTTGGGGCTTTTTCCCAATTCTACGCAATTGTTGTTGCTTTTTACCATGGACACTCTACCAGGCTTCGGTTGGCCACTTTGAAATCAATCCTCTATGAAATTTTTGCTTCAACTTAGCAGCGGCCCATCCGGGCTCAATGTTTGAAAACTAAAGCTCGATACCATGTGTAACGTCGGACACCGGTCCGGACCATGTTACTCAGGAGAATGATTTTATTATACTGTAGAGCATGCTATAACATGCCAACATCGGCGAGTTGTGCCATACATATTTTGGTAAGCTGAATTAAAGCATATACACACACAAAACTCTTACTTGAGAATTTTATATACAAATCATAAAAACAAATACATTATGTAAATACTGCGGTTTCATATTGAAATAACGATAAACATATACATGCAACATATCTGGAACAATACCCATAAAATAAACACGTAAAAAACAATCTGACGTGTAATTTTATCACACAATTGACCCTTATCTTTGTAAGAATATCACCAAGCTGATGAAGACCTTCCATGAACCTCCTGACCTTAGACCACACTCCTCATCACTCTCGGTGGATCACTTAGGATGGGATACAAAATCCACCAGTAAAGAGTTCTAACCGGGCTATTGTCGTTGAGGAAGAACTCCGTCGGGGCGGTCTGCCCTCATTATTATCTATAGTCCTCATTCCCCACATGCATGTCCCACCACGGGAAGTGTACTTGTCTACTCAATGGTCTACGGCTTACTTCCTTCTAGGCTTCAACAACAATTCGGACCGGGGAAGTCGAGCCACGTAGATACTGAGTTTAAACACCTTGACCAGTTTAACAATTCTCTCACCTAGAGAAATTTCTCATGGGCACGACAACTTGTCTCTTCAATATCCCATGGGCACGACAACCCATGCCGGTCCAACTCCCAAGGTAACCAACTACACAAATGAGTATGGATATGGGTACAAGCTCGAATGGGTGACATGAAGGTGTGGAGGATAGCTCAATGAGTGTCTGAATGTTGATGGAATAATGGTTGAATGATGGCGGAGAATGATGGTTGAATGATGGAAGAATGATGGGATCAGGTACAGTGACATGAAGGTGTGGAGGATAGCTCAATGAGTGTCTGAATGTTGATGGAATAATGGTTGAATGATGGCAAGAATGATGGAAGAATCCTGGAAAGAATGATGGGAAATGAACTAAGTCCAAACAATATGTATTCATGTCCCCAACTTGACACTTGTCATGTTGGGAGCTACTTTGGCCCACTTGTCCCCATCTTCAAAACTTAGGATAAAAGAATTATCCATGCTTTATACTTTAAGAAATATTAATATAATATTCATTTTTGGCTTAAGCTCCCTAGCTTACCCATTTTCCTTAACTTTTAGCCCCCCCTTTCCCTAACTAGTGGAGTTTAGTCCCCCATACTCTTTTATCATGGTCGGTCTATGCGCAGCAATGTATTTTATATTAATGTTGAGACATATACAAAAGTAGGCGCACTGGCCTTTAACATCTAGGCTCTCCAGTCTAATAATCACAAAACTAGCTCACTAGCCTATAAAACACAGCATATACACAAAGGCTCCCTGGCCTCAAAATCACACGCACTTAAGTTGTTGCATGCGGTATCCTGGAATGTGCACACTTCCTCATTTTACTACGCAATACATGCGCACACTATTCCATGAAAGGTGCATACAAAAAATGATATCAAACAACTCACCAGCTTAAGTACATTTTCATTTACATTACAATTGGGTTCAGCCTAGGGATATTACACAGATAGTCATAGAGTTTTAAATTGTGTAGATAATTCAGCTAAAGCAAATCTGAGTCTATCTAAATTACTGCAATAATCAAGTTCTTCATGCATTCATTAAAAACTCTGAAACTAATAACTCACTCAACAGAATTGTAATATGAACAATAACACACCATGAATCAAAGCATCAATCAATTTATTGAATTTATTTATCCAAGAAACAGTAATTTAATCTGTGAAAACAATTTAATGAATCAATATCTCAATGATTAATTAATCTACTAGAAAGGAACAGTGAATTACTAAATATTTAAGAAGGAACAGAAAATGTGAATTAAACGAAAGGAACAACAAATGTGAATTTGATAAAAGGAACAACGTATGCAAAAATGAAAGGAATTCACAAGCGATAAACTAACAACAATTGGAAATGGAACAGCAATCGACAATCTTCAAATGGAACATCTATTCTCTGCAAATGGGACAACATAACCAATTCATAAAAGAATCAACACATTATCAAGTCTATCTAATTGTTTTGAAAGGAAATTCAAATCACAGAATTATAACAGAATTGATATGATTACAGATGAGACAATAACTCCTTCTGATTGGGCCCACAGTCTTCAGAAGATACTTCTACGAAAGACTCAGTACACATAAATTCTCAAAACGCATGAATCTTTCATTAATTCCATAATTGATAAATCAATTACAATGGATTGTTGTACAAAATGTCAACAATTAAGAGATCTGAATGCTTGGTTAAATTTCTTGTTTATCTCTCTATTATTCACTATCCTTTATATATTACAATGAGATAAGTAAATTAAGTTATCCTGAGGATCGAGATATCCTCGGGATTTCTTTTACTATTTATGAAGATTGCAAGATAAAGAGTCAATCTTCCTTTGAATTGTTTTGTGCCTGATTTCTTCAATATTCAATGGCCTGTGCATCTTCATGATCTTCTTAACTATCTTGAATTAACAACAATTGTCCATTTCTGCTTTAAAATCAAAACAATTCAAACCAAAGTTCAGAAAATATCTAATATCATTCAATAATATATCCTAAAGAATTTTTAGCCATTTTCTTCCCTAATTACTTCAAATTAATAGAAAAGTCAACAAAGAATATATCACAAACCATAGTAATAAGGAGAATATTTATACCTTTTTCTCAACTCAACAATGGCCAACCTATATAGTATCTTAGGACTTCATCTCCCATTAGAATGAATCTATCCCTACTATCTTGGAATGTGTGAGGGATGAAAATTCCCAATGGCAAGTAGTTTTCTAGAGGTCTTTTATATAATTTTTGGTTGGGATGTGGTATTCCTATAGGAGGTCAAGTTAGTCAATTTTGAACTTCAAAATTGGATGAATTACTACTAGAATGTGTCATTTTGGGATTCAATGCATTGTCAAGGGAGTGCAGGGGAACTTGTCACTCTTACTTCATCTCTATAGAGGTTCATCATTGTTTTAAGTTCAGACCCCAAGGATAGATGTGTCTAGGTCACTCTTCTACTTTAGGATTGGGTTCTCATTTTTTGTGCAATGTACATCCCCAACCTCGATTTTGAGCAGGGTTTACTTTGGGATTGGATGGCCTCTTCTCCTCGAACTATAGAATGGATTGTGGGAAGGGATTTTAACATGGTGGAGTGGGATGGAACTGATGTGGAGGAAAGGTTTTAGTGGTCAATGGTTTAGAGAAGTAGGCTTGTTATCGGTGCAAGGATTCCCTTAAACATTTTGACCCTAAATCCTCATGGAAGGGTCTAGATTAAGAGGGTTGGTTCACCTAGACCAAAAATAAGTAGGGGCATGAAAGAGTTCAAGCTTGGATAGATTGTTTTCATGGTTCTTGGGAGGAGATATCCTTTTTTGGAAATATTTTCCCAATTGATGTTATGATTGATGTGGTTGGAACATATCATCTTCCAATTTAGACTTTGATTTCTATAGGGAACTTAGCTAATGTGTCATTGATTCAGTGTCCAAACTAGATTTTCTCATTTAGACTTGTATGATTTTTTAGCCCTTGTTCAATGGGTTTAGGACCTCTCCCCTCGGTTATTGGGAATGTAGGGATGGGTCATTTAGTGGTATGCTACCATATTCCATGCTATTAAGGTCATGAGAGGCTAGGTCAAGATGATGGCTCACAAGTGGAGTAATAAGTTGTAGGTGGCTCAATAGATATTGTAGGAGGTTTCCATTTTTCTCGGAGAGGACATTCATAATATCACTCTTCAAGAGGAGGGTGTGAAATTGGATATGTTGGTAGGGTGATGTGATCATTATATAGCCAAGGGTGCCAAGGTTCATTCTCATCTCTAGTGGATCCAAGAGGTGTATGAGGAGTCCAAGCTTTATTTTAAATTCCTTAAGTGGAAGGTGTTGGCAAATAGGGTTCTTGGTCTTTTTCGCTTAGATGGTTCTCTAGCTAAGGATCCTTTTCAGGGTTGAGGTATGTTTAGTTCTCATTTTCAACCTATTTTTCCATCCTATGATATGATGGGATATGTTTGTATGTTGTATATGTTTGTTGCAAGGTTTCCCCTCGCAAAGTATTTGGTGATGAATATGACATATTAGATGAATACTTTTATAGGGATGAGATTTTCATTGCCTTGAAATCTCTGTAGAATGAAAATTCCATGTGGGACTCCATTGGTGATGATTTATATTGTCTATTGGAAATAGTTTTTTCATTGATGTCAAAGACAGGGGGAGACTCCAGATGTCCAATATAAAGATTGCAAGATGGACATTGTTGAAAATATTGTTTTTGGATTTTTGATGCTCAGTTTGGATACCCTATGTTTGAAGGAATCTTTACTCTATATGTCTAGATAAAATGGGAGCATAGGTTATATGGTTGGAAATATTATTCTGAGACATTTAAAACAGTAGATGGAACTCCCTATAACTCCTTAGGAATGAGTAATGTGAATTTTTATGTCGGGCAACCCAGCCAGAAAGTTCGAGTCGGCCCAGCCAATTTTTACAGGTTGGCCCTAAAAGTAAGCACAGAAAAACTATAAATATATGATAGATGTGCTCATTTGAAGAGCATCCAAGCAACAAGATCAATTCTGAGGTGTGTAGAAGAGATATGAGGTGTGAAAGAGAAGTTGGAGAGTGTTCTTTGGGTCTAAAGGTGTGCAAGAGGAGTTTTGTTGGAATGTTAAGGGTGTGCTATGAAGGAATAAGGTCTATGATGTTGAAAAGTGTTTTGTTTTGAGGTTGTGATGCTACAATTTGAATTTATATTTTGGGAATGATGCTATGAGGATCTTTATGGAATGAAGGATAAATATGACAAGGGATTGAAGCGATGTCTGGGGTATGAAGAAAGGAGAGGCATTGGAACATGAAAGTTAAGGATATAATGATGTTTTGAATTGCATGAATTATTAAGCATGCAAGTGAAATCATAACTACTATGTGCATGAATATATTAGACTGGTGTCTATACAAGTCTTACTAAGTTGGTGCTTAGTTGGGGAGATTGGTGTCTATAATAGGTTGGTGCCTACACAATATATTATTGAGTTGGTCCTCAGTTGAGGAGATTAGTGTCTCCAATAGGTTGGTTCCTACACAATATCTTGTTGAGTTGGTGCTCAGCTAAGGATATTGGTGTCTCCAGTAGGTTGGTTCCTACAAGATTTATAACATTAGGTTGGTTCCTACAAACATTTATAAAGATATTTTTTTATAGTTTTCTCCCACAAGGGTTTCCAAGTTAAACTCTGTGTATCGTGATTTGAGTTTACATGCATTTATTTTTTCAAATTTAATGAATGATTAATGAAATATAAATTAAAGTAAAAAGAATATTATACTGATTCACCCCCCCTCATAGTATCACATAAGCTCAACAATTGATATCAGAGAGGGTTTCTTCATAAGAACTTTAACCACTGGAAGGAAGATCTTGAGAACATATGGATTTTAAGGAAGGTCTCCCTACAAACAGAGCTCATTTTTTCGATGGAAAAAAATATGCAGCATGGAGTATAAGAATGAAGTCGTATCTGATGGCCCTTCGTTTTTCTATCTGGGAATCAATCACAACAAGTTATACAAATGAATATGTGAAGGAGTCAAGTGAACACAATGAAAAAGCAATAGATGTCATCTTGAGTGGCCTATCATATTATGATATTATCAAGGTAATGAAGTGTACATCAACTAAAAAAAATTGGGATATGCTACAAAACATTTATGAAGATAGATTCAATGATTATTTCAGCTACGAATCTGAGATAGAAGAAGCACAATTTGTGAGAAATATAAGAGGACCTGGAAAATAAAAATAAAAGGAAGATAGTGATGATGAAGAAGAATATCTCTCCATAGCCATGGAAACAAAACTTGTTGATGAAGAAAATGAAGATTATCAAAAAAATATATAGATTCATAGGAAGTGAATCTTGAAGTAGAACTCATTAGTTCCTTAGAAGAAATAGAAAGACTCGGGGGAAAGAATATAAAGTAGAAGGAGAAATTGCAGAAACATGAAAAGAATGATAATAATATTGAATAAATAGAGAAGGCAATTATCATATTGAAGACTCAACTAGAAGAGGCGAAAAGGATAGAAGAATTGGTGAGAAGTTAACTAAAAGAAAAGGAAGAAAATTGCAAGAAGCTAGAAGCTTAAATAGTTTCCTTAAGGAACTAGAGAAAAAAATAATTAGTTGAATAGAAGCTTGAAGTTTGGAAAGAGTATTGAAATATTAGATAATATTCTTTGTTTCCAAAGGTCACCATTCATCAATATAGGTGTTGGCTATGAAGAAAAACAAAAGACACATGAGGGAGATGAAATAACTAAGGTCACAAATCTTGAATAAATTCCTAATAGCTATGTTAACAATCTCAAAGGATCCATCAAAAATGAAAGAAACGACAAGAAAGGAAATGATGATCAACATAAACCTAATTCTTGTCACAAGAACAATAAGAATGAGTCTAGAAGATTTGTTCCACCAAGAAGGGCTTTCACAACCCGATTTTTGGGTTGTTATATTCTTTGCATTCAAAGTTGAGGTGGATCAACCGACAGTCGAAGTCAAAGGTCAAGTTGGTTTGACCGGGTAAATACGAAGTCGAGATGGATCAACAACAAGTTGAAGTTCGAGGTTAGTTGACCGGGTAAAGTTGAATTCGAAGGTTGATGTGGTTTGACATGGTAAATACATCGACAACAAGTCGAAGAGGTCAACTGGAAATAGGTTGATAGGCAGGTGTATGGTGATCAACTGAAGACTGAATGAAGGTCAACTGGTATTCAATGGATAATCTGACTTGGTATTCAACTGTAACAGAATCCCGAGATTCACGGGATTTGTATCTAATGATCTGTGTGGATATGTAATCATTTTTGGGCACCTTTTCTTTAGGGTTTTTCCTACTATAAAGCCTATAAAGAAGGCATGTTGTAATGTTGTAAAAGATAATCAATGAATCTTGAATCTTTAGATGATGAATGGTTG
>SNQJ01S0072538.1:5953-24472 GCA_010110895.2 Picea sitchensis
TAAGGTTAGTTATGAATCTTTAGAATGAAATTGTTAATAAATTTTATTTAGTGAAATATCAGATTTATTATGCAAAATTGAGTGAATTTCAAAATTACTGCTCTGTTTTAATTCATGGTAGTTTAAATTAAATGACGGTCACTACACACTTACTACAATTCTGACTATACAATCGTAAAATAGGTTCCACAACCTCTGTGAGGTGGACTAGATCGCACCAAGCTCCTTAGCCTATGATATAACCCTCAAGATCTAGCTACTTGACTCTCCTACATCTCAACAATTTACAAAAAGGTATTAGATCTTACATTCATTCTCCTTACCAAGTAGAATAATATCCTCTAACATTCTTGAACCATGACCTAGACCCTAGGTACTTATTTATATTAATTTTCAGCTATCAACCGTTATAATCTCTTACAAAAACCCTAACCCTAACGTGGTTAGGTTTTCCTGCATGCACGCCTTGCATGCTTTCCTTCTTTACATGCAAGTTTTCCTCGCAGGTGTTGCTTTTCCTGCTGGATTTTCTTCTCAAAAATTGGCCTTATCTTCCAAAAATAGACATTTTCTCCATGTTAGGCCTGTGCCCAACAAGCCCCCAACACTAACATGTGGCTCGTCCCGAGCCACTTAGCTAGTGCACGCTCCTTCGATGGTTGTTTCCAAAATTTGGAGCTTCTCTGCTAGTTCCCTTCCTTGCATATTGACCTGCACGGCTTTTCCTTTCAGTGCCTCTACTGACTGCACTGTGATCTCCTCCTAGATCAGTGTTGTACCATTTGTCTATTCTTGTGCCATGTTCCTCTTCTCATCCTCCAATTACGTGATCATCTGCGCTGCTTTCTCCTGGAGGGGTTCTACTTCCACCTGTCTCTCTTGTTTTTGCATCTGTGCAGCTTTTAAATCTACCCGTAGACTCTTCAAGTCATGATTACCTTTCATGCACTCTGTGATGATTATTTTGTTTTGTCTATTATTGAGCTATTGTATGGATGCAGTGAGCCTTCCTCCTATTGGTCCCACTATTGGACCTGCTCATCCTCTTCCAATGTTTCCTAGAGCTACGTGACTCTATGAAACAACTCTTCTGTTGCGCTTACATGCTTCTCCAGTTCTTCTAATTGGACTATAGGGTCTTGTTTTCTCTACTCTCCAACCTTGGGAGGAGTTGTAGGAGTCAACTTTTCTTTTAATTCCTCAATCCCTTTTCTATTGTGTTCAATGGTTTGGGAAATAAGATTGAGTTTCTCCTCTACACTTGTGTTCTCTTCTTGCATGCTATCAGGGATGTGATTGTACATTGATGTCACACCCTGTTCTATTTTGTTTTCACACACCTTTTTCTCCTTATTTTTTAGCTTGACCTACTTGACCACCAATTCCAAGGTGTCCTTTTCATTTCTCATCTTCTACAGGTCTGTTGCATCTGTTATGGCACATGATTGTACCTCCAGTGTGACACTGACTTGGAGCATGTACAGTGCCTTGGTAGGTATTCTTGCTAATACCAGCTCTACCTACGCCATATCCTTCAATGGTGTCTAGGTTGCGGTGTCATCCATCTGCAACATGTTAGATGTCACTCTGGAAGTCAGACTCACCTGGGCGATAGTTTGAACTATGTCCTGCTGACTCAGCACAGTCTTTGTCTCTACTGCTGCTACTTTAGAGAAATATTTTGTTCCCCTTTTAGGCCTCTGCATTGACCTGATTTGCTCGATGACCTTCTTTATCCCTGCCAGCTTGTCTTGTATTCTACCTCTCTGGTGTTGGGATTCTTCAAATTCTTTCGCTACGTGGTCCTGCACTTTATCTACCATAAGGTCTGGGTCATCCTCAATAATAATGTATTCCAATGGTTTCTTATGTGCCTTGGCCTTCTTTCGTGCCCCACCCCTCCCCCGTGTGTATAATCAACCTCTTGGGTGGCCCTGTTTCATGTGGGGTGGTTGCTGAGGGGGTTTAATGTGTTGTAGTGTCCCCCACCCCTTGTTCCTTTTGTCTTGGGGCAGTATCCTTTTGCACTTCCTACGCATCTTTCTTCGATGCATTCCCATTCTTCTGTTGTGACGACTTCTGGCTAGGTTTCCCTGACTTCGTTGGCTTTTTGGGTGCAACGATGTCACCTACAGGTGTCTTGGTTTACCCTATGTCTACTTTCATACCCTTAGGAACCTCTTGAGTCAGGAATCCTCCAATCGTCATGCCAATCCCTCATTGTCATTTCTACATCCTCTTCAGTGATGCAATATCTTAATTGTAGCCACTCCTTCCCTGGATCTCTACACACTTGGATCCACATTTTATGTGTTGTTGCTTTGAAGTTGGCTATCTCCTTGTATTGTGCAACCACTTCTGGAGTGATTCTCCAACTATTCGTAATGCTCTCCTATATCTCGTTGAAGTATCGTGCAAGGGTACATGTGTTGCCAATTCTATGCTTGGGGTCTGAAGTGCTCCCGAATGATGTGTACCACGCTGCATGACAATGACCTATCCGGTCACAAAAATGAGAGTACAGGGGCTCCCTCCACCCGATCAATGAAATCAAAATGAGTAACCATGAATAGTGGAACTCTCTTACCAAGTCTTACATGTATTTGCATTCATCGAGGAACAGGTTCAATAAATATGGGGCCTAGTTGAGCATAGTGCCATTGGCGCACTGTGCTACAGTTGCGACAACCCCGACAGGGACTTCCTCCTTGCAAAATTTTCTGAGCATCTTATAGGACATGAGTTTGGTGGCCATTCTCTTTGTTGCATCGCTTATCCTCTTTATTATGATCCCATGCAAGACCCTCTCTGTTCCGTAAGTTTTCTTCATCTCCTCGGCCAAAGATTTCTCCTTTGTTTTATCATCAAGGTAATGCACGGGACTCTCGCCCATATATGGAAGACCTATGATGAATGTAATTAGTTCCACGTCTATTGAGACGAGCTCCTCCAACCATAAGAATTCTCCATGGAGGACCTCCATCAACTGCTTGATGCAATTGTTTACCTCTTCCCCCCTGCCAAAATGGGGAATGTGTAGCACGTTCAGAATTCCTTGTTGGCTAGGTCGATTGGCCATGATTTTGGTTGTAGAATTGGGTCACCAAAGGGGCATGTTCATATACTCTCAAGGTATACATGTTGCGCAAACTCTGGGAATTTTCCAGCATCGACCACAGCATAGTCTGAATACCACAGTATTTCCATGTATCCTAGAAGGGAAGGTGTGGCCTACACCCCCTCAGGAATGCGTAGTAGGACTATCATTTCATCAGTCTGTCTGCATGATGACCACTCCATGGGATGTTTTCCCCTTCCTCTTGGCAGCTCCCTTGAGGTCCCAACCTCCATATGTCTCTCTTCGGTGGTAGAGTATAGTTGGTCGATACGGTCTTCCACCAGATCCTCCTGTTGTTGCACCAACCCTACTATGGATGGTGGTCTCGATGCGATAACCTCTGTTTACACCATGGTGGCCCCATTTTCTCTCTGGGCTCCTTCAGCCCTCACAGGTCTATGTGGGTTTCCTGCGTCTTCGGCCTGTCAGCCCTACACACTATCTTGTGGGTCGATATCCATTCCAGCCATTACTGGAGGTTGGGATTCTTCCTCCATGAGTGTGGGGCTTACTGGTTCTACATGTGGTGAGGGAATTACATCAACATCAACGAATTACCCCCTTTGTGCAGTTTTTGGCTCGGCCTTGCCAATTTCGTAAGGTTCCCTAAAACTACTTTGAGTTTTTCTTGTTGTTTGGCTCGGCGTGTCAATATTTGGGGGTGCCAATGTGGGAACTAAATGATTTCACCAGATGGTTTTCTACTGGTTTTCACTATGCACTCGTTAATTCGTCTCTTCTATGTGTGCTCTTCTAATGCATCAAGTTTGCAAATTCAAAATAAGTTGTAAATTTCCCGCGTATCTCCTTTATATAGTGCATGACATCAATGTTTTGAAGCTTCATGAAGAAGCTTCCCTAGCTATGATTAATTCAATGAGTGTGTTTCGTTTAATTTCATAAATTCCCCCAGCTGGCGCCTTTTTACCCTAACCGTCATTTTTTTCTTTTTTGGACCATTGGTACCTTTTTCGTGGTACTAATTTATTTGAGTGTGTCGCGTATATTTGCTATAATGTTTCCTTATTGCATAGTGTGTCACCCATATGTTGCACGCATACATTTTTCTTTTCATCGTGTAGATTCCACTACTTCTGCGCACCGTATTTCCTAGTATCTTTGTATTTTCTATCTTTTCTATTTATTTTATTTTATTTTATTTTATTTTATTTCATTTATTTATTTTTCTCATTTTTCTATCTTAACTTCTACTATAGTACACTATTTACATGATTTATTACTGCGCTGTAATTTTTAAGTACTCGGAGGTCAATTGTCTCAATATAGTTTCAATCGACTCCCATTGAACAGTCCTTTCAGTTATGTGCCTCCCAAGTCTTTTAACTGTATGGATCCCTCATATGTGACAATCTTCACTTCATATGGCCCTAGCCAATGCATTCTGAATTTGCCCGGATGTTGAAAATATTTATTGTCATAAAGAAAGACTAGGTCTCCCTCCTTGAAACTCTTCCTCTTGATATGTCTGTCATGCCAAGCTTTGTCTCTTGCTTTATGTACTTCTTGATGAAATCCTTCCAAAATCCTATCCTCTTCCATCTCCATTAGTTGATTTAATCTTTCCTTTATTGTGCCTCTTTCTATCATGTTAGTGATTGTTGCTACACGCAGATTGGGTACCAGGAATTCCAGTGGCACCAATGCTTCTTGCCCATACACCAACCTGAATGGTGTCTGCCTGTCAGCTTCTTAGATGTAGTCATGTATTCCCATAGTACTGTTGGTATCTTCAAATCCCAATCATCCCTATTGACATTGCAGATCTTTGTCAAAGTGCTCTCCAAGATCTTATTGAAGGATTCTACTGTTCCATTTGCTTTTGGATGGTATGGTGTACTCTTATAATGATAGACTTCAAAATCCTCAGTCATAGCCTTGATAGTACTGTTGATAAAGTGGGTACCTTGGTCAGTAATCAAAATCCTTGGACATCCAAATCTAGTGATCACTTGCTCAAGCATGAAGTGTGTTGTTGACTCTGCGCTACAATATTTTACTGGTGTTGCTTATGCCCATCTTGTTAAGTATTCTATTACATTAATGATATACCTTGCTCCTGACCTTTTTTCTAGTGGGTTAATTGGTCCCACAAAGTCTATTGCCCATTTTCCAAATACCTACAAAGTTAGTTGTGGTCTTAGGGGCATCTCATCCCTTCTATTAGGTTTACCAACCCTTTTGTAGACATCACATATATGGAAATATTCCTTAGCATCTATGTGAATTTTTTTTCACCATATTCCTACATGCAATACCTTCTGCACGACCCCTGCATAATTTCCTCCAACTATTCACTCATGAGCTTCTACCAAAATTCTAGGCATTTCATGTTCTAGTACACAGCTTCTCAAAATGTTGTGTGCGCTCATTTTGTATAAGTGTCATGCAATCAATTGATAGTTTGCAGTTATGAATATCATATTTTTCTTTTGCGCAGTGTTGAAGTCTTGTGGTGCAGTCCCTATACTCAAGTATTCAATAATGTTAGCAAAATATTCGTCAGCTACTTGGACTGAAAATAAAAGTGCATCAGAGAATTTGTCTTCCAAGTTCATAGGTTATTCTCCATTGGTTACCCTTGACAGGTGATCAGGTCTTGCATTCATCTTCCTTGGTTTTAATATCACTTAAAAATCAAATTCCTGAAATAACAGTAGCCATCTGCATATCCTCCCCCCCAACACTGGCTTGTTAACTAGGTATTTGAGGGTTGAATGATATGTGAATATCTTAAAGTTGTTTTTGAGTAAGTAATGTTTGAACTTATGCAGTGCATAGACCATACATAGGCCTTCTCTTTCTGTATTATTGTAGTTTTGCTTTGATTCTGCCAATTTTCTTCTTGCAGATGCTATAGGATGGTCCAAATCCCCTACTCCTAGATGCGCTAGAATTGCTCCAAGTGCTATAGTTGATGCATTTACATGCACATGAAAAGTATTTTCCCAATCCAAGAATACTAGAATAGGTGTTACGACCATATTTTCTTTTAGTGTGTCCAAACTTTGTTGACAGTCCTCATTCCACTGAAATTTGATATCCCTTTTTAATAGTTTTTCCATTGGCACAATAATTTGCGCATATCCGTTTATGAATTTTCTGTAGTAACCTGTATGTCCTAGTGTTTCTCTCAACTGGCACACTGATTTTGGTGGTGGTAAGTTGACAATGACTGCAATCTTGGTAGGATCAACTAGCAAGCCTTGTTTACATACTATATGGCCCAATAGTATTCCAAAAGGTGTCCCAAAGATTCACTTCTTGATATTAAATGAAATCTGACAATTCTTGCATGTTTCCAACATCAGTCTTAACACTTCCACATGGTATTTTAACAGACTATATACAGTCCAATCATTCAGATACACTTCTAAAAACTGATGTATGAACTCCTTAAAAGAAGCTATTACTACCCTTGAAAATATGGCTGGTGCATTCTTCATCCCAAAAGGCATGAATGTGCATTGGTAGGATCCATATTATGTGGCAAATGTAGTCTTATACCTGTCTTCTGGGGCTATCTTGATCTGATGGTATCCTAAGAATCCATCTATAAAAAAATATTCTTCCTAGCCTCCCACATTCTCTAGTACTTCATCTATAAAAGGTGTAGGGAAAGGGTCGCGTAGGCATGCATCATTCAATTTCCTTAGATCTACAAAAATATCGACGCCCCCTTGTTTATTTTCTTGCACTACCATGGGGCTTATCCATTCAAATTCCTCCACTGGATCTATGATGCCAGCTTCCAACATTTTATAAATTTATGTTTTTACTTTCTACTTATATACTAGATTTAGTTTATAAGGTCTTTATCTGACAGGTATGGCCCTTGTTTATTTTGTTGCACTACCATGGGGCTTATCCATTCAGATTCCTCCATTGGTTCTATGATGCCAACTTCCAACATTCTATAAATTTATGCTTTTACTTTCTACTTATATACCGGATTTAGTTTATAAGGTCTCTATCTGATAGGTATGGCCTCATGTTTGAGAGGTATCTTCATCTCTCCCAGCTCTCCTGNTAGGCATGCATCATTCAATTTCCTTAGATCTACAAAAATATCGACGCCCCCTTGTTTATTTTCTTGCACTACCATGGGGCTTATCCATTCAAATTCCTCCACTGGATCTATGATGCCAGCTTCCAACATTTTATAAATTTATGCTTTTACTTTCTACTTATATACTAGATTTAGTTTATAAGGTCTTTATCTGACAGGTATGGCCCTTGTTTATTTTGTTGCACTACCATGGGGCTTATCCATTCAGATTCCTCCACTGGTTCTATGATGCCAACTTCCAACATTCTATAAATTTATGCTTTTACTTTCTACTTATATACTGGATTTAGTTTATAAGGTCTCTATCTGATAGGTATGGCCTCATGTTTGAGAGGTATCTTCATCTCTCCCAGCTCTCCTGCTATGCCTTTCATTTTTTTAAAGGTCGTTGGGAACATGTCACTGTATTCGCGTAGTAACTATGTTATCCTTTCTACTATTTGTTCATCCCAATAGTCTCCAATGCTAGCCATTTTGGGATTCTCAGTTGTCCCAATGTTGACTTTCTTCACCTTGATTGGCACAGCAAACACTTTTGACTTTAGGGATGGACCTTCCATTTCTATTCCACCTTCAACTTTTGTAATATAAATGTTGCGTGGGTCATCTTCATCTGGTGCTACTTCCTGCACATGATAGCATGACAAAAGTTCTTTCACCATCTGTCTATTCTGTTGTTGGTATTATGTCATGATTTCAACCTCTGGTTCATCAACAAATATCACCCCTCTTATCTGTTAGAGTGTTGAATCCATGTTGGGGATCTCATGTTCAAATGAGAAAGTGACTATAAAATTATGTTGTAATGTTGTAAATTCTGCAGTGACTCTCCACATCTCCTAGTCTACATACCGGTTCTCTGGAATTCCTTCTAGTGTGTGGAGGAAGTGATGAGGCCATTCCTCTGGTGGTGTCATCCTCCATAGTGTTCTACATTTCTCCAAAAAAAAATTTGGTGTCCCCTAACCATTATATCTCTGCATTTTATTGTTGCCTTGTTCTGCATTGAATCTAATGCAGGTGAGTAAACATTGGTGTTAGTAAAAGCAGGGACCCATGAGCAATAAAATAAAACAAATCTTGAAATACGCTGAACACCTGATAATAGAGACCTGGATATATGTGGTTCACCCGGTGTGGGCTACGTCCACAGGAGAAATTGCGGGTCCTTCCTTTGTTATTATCTAGCAAATGAAGGGATACAACCTACGACAAAGCAGATTTAATGACTTCCTCTTCTTTCTCTCAGTCTCCTCTCAGAATACACAATATTCACTCATACACTTAGCAATACATTTCCCTCATAAAGGGTTTCCCTCTAGGGCAAAAAAACCTAACATAATCTCTGTTGTTAGATCTGCGTTAACCTTATAATGAGCGGTCCGGATTTACAATGAAATAATATACTTTTTATGGCAAATTTTGTGAGGCTTAAGCTAAACCCGGACCAGCGGAGGGTACCCCCCCACTCCCAGCGATGGAAGAGTGTACACATGCGCCGGTGTAAAATACTTCATGGGGTATAAGCTTGTTTGAAAGCAAGGACCTATGAATCGGGAAGATAATGGGCTCCACAACCAACAATCTCCCACTTGAGTAGTCTGACAACTCCATTGTTGTATATCTTGGACTCACGAACCTTCTTGGACACGGCAAATTTCTCATCTTCATCTTCATTCTTGAAGACCAGGCGGCGAGAACCGGTTTCTCCACAGATACTCCCTTTGTTAACGTAATAATGCGAGGGATTTTTGGCTAGTGTGTATCTTTTCTCCATCTTAGTTGTCCATCTTCCAAGGAGGATCGTGTGAAGTGGTACCTCAGCTGTATATGCTTAGTCTTTGAATGGAAGGTTGAATTCTTTGCAAGGTGAATGGCACTCGACTATCCGCAATTACAACTGTTGTTCTCCTGCTTCTTTTCCCAATTCCTCATAAACCTTTGTAACCAAATCATCTCTTTACCCAGCCTCACGTAGCGACAACATACTACGCCTCTATTGTTGAAGATTACCTTGACAACTGGAGTTTGAAATCCAACTTTAATTTGTTCCACCTATAGTAAAACATACCATGAGGTGCTCCTCCTATTGTCTTTAACACCTTAATATCCGAATCAACATATCCTCGTAGAAAAGTGTATGAACCTCCAAAACATAATGCATGTGTGTGTACCTCTCAAATGCACGAGAATCCACTTTATTGTCTCCCAATTTTTTTTACTTGGATTGTTCATATACACGCTCACAACTCCCACTACATGCGTAGCCAGGTATACGGTCTTGTGCAAACCATTGCATACATCAAAGGCGCCAGCTGTGATGAATATGGGATACGGACATGTATTCTATCTCCTCTTATTGTCTTGGGACACATTTCCTTGAATTAATTTGAAATGGCTTGCCAAAGGTGTATAGCGGTTTTGCATTACGCATTCTAAACCTCTCAACACCTTCTCTACGTGTACTCACCACGAGACAATGTCGGTTTGCGATTTTTTCCTTGTCTCTTGTTATTCTCATACCCGAGATTTTCTTTGCAGCACCCAAATCCCTTCGCCGCTTAAATGAATTGGCTAATTTCTTCTTGAGCACATTTATATCATATATATTAGACCCTACAACAAACATGTCATCTACATACAATAGCAAGATAATATAGCTTCCATTTTCTAGCCTTTTAAAATAAACACAATGATGAATGACATCTATTATAACCACGTTCTATCATAAACACATCAAACCGGTCGCTTGCCTTGGAGCTTGCTTTAGGCCATACAAGCTCTTACTCAACACGCATGCACCAAATTCTCCTTCCCTTTGACCTCCTTGCCTGTGGGCTGGCATATAAATCTCTTCCTCAAATCCCCATGGAGAAAAGTTGTTTTTACATCTAAGCCATTTCAAGATGCAAATCTTCTACTTACAAGACTTAAAGTAAGTTCTAATTGAAGTCATTTTGGCACCATGGAGGAGAAATATTTCATCAAAATCTATACCTTTCTTTTTTGTACGAAACCCCTTTACAACAAGTCTGGCCTTGTGCAGCTTTTTCTCCTCCATCTTCTTCCTTCAACTTGTAAACCATTTTATTATGCAATGCTCTTTTTTCCGGTAGGAAATTGAACCAAGTCCCAAGTCGGTTTATTTTCCAAAGGAATCCATTTCCTCTTTCATGCCTTGCTCCCCTTCTTTTTGGTGTCTACCTGCATTTGCCTCTTCATAACATTACGGTTCCGCGAATCGATCCAACAATAAATAATATAATGAAATTATCGTTAGGAATTTTACTTAACACGGTGAATCTTCTAACAACACTTTAGGGTGTTTGGGGAATTTTCTTTGCTCCCTACATTGTACATTTTGATTTTCGGTTCCTTTGGAATTTCCTTTCCCGTGATCTCATCAAGTACATCTCTAGTAGATATTCTTGTTTTGTTTCTTGTTTCTTTCCACCAAGTGATCTTTGTACATGACCTTCTCATTAGTCTGACATCTCTATACCCTAATGATTTTGTTATTTCACTTGTCCATAGCGATAACCAAAATCATTAACACCATATCAATAAGGTACATTTCTTGGATTTTGCCTCAAACTTTGTTCTATTTTCTTTATCAATATGGACAAATGTAAGCTACAATATAGAAAGTTTTTAAAAAGAATAGTTTACCTTTCTGTCCATTCCTCCTACAGATTCTACCATCCAAGAGCTTGAAGGTCCTCATTTATTAAGTAAACAACAGTATATACA
This sequence comes from Picea sitchensis, assembly GCA_010110895.2. NCBI lineage: Eukaryota > Viridiplantae > Streptophyta > Pinopsida > Pinales > Pinaceae > Picea > Picea sitchensis. Next base: position 16,909 of record SNQJ01S0072538.1, read on the forward strand.
ACATTTTTCCCAGAACTGTAAGGGCAAGTAGGCATGCAATCTCATACTCCTTGCAGCTCCATGATTGTCACAATTTAATCCTTCCGACACACCATTTTCTTGTGGTGTTAGGTGGGCTTGTCTTCTCTCTGAGATCCCCATGGTATGAGCGATGAAATCATCAAACTCCCCTTCTTGTATTCAACTCCATTATCCGATCTGAGACATTTCAAACTTTTTCTGTCTCATTCTCATTCGACTTTCCATTTCTTAGAAATTATCAAAACATGGTTTTGTCGAATTAATAAACCCAAGAAGTTTTTCTAGTTGCATCATCAATAAAACAACATAATGTGGGAGCCACCATGAGATGATTCATGAGTTGGTCCCCATACATCGTATGCACAAGCTCTAACCTTTCATTCTTCTTTTCTTTTAGACTCTGAGAAATCTGACTCTCTTTGTTTTCCATAAACCTGATAACTCCACAGAGGTCTAAATCAATTTGTTTAAGATCGGCAACAAATTTCTTTTGTGAAGGATAAACCCCTTCTCACTCATGTGTCCCGACCTATGCCATAGTGTGTTATCCACTCCTGTAGAAGCTAAAGATATAGAGTCAATATTACCAATACATGAATCTGATGTACCTACCTTCTCTCCTTCGTTATCTGATGATCCTTTGATGACATTCCATCTTATCTGTAAATGGATATACAACCTTCCTTGCCAAGCGCCTGTTGAAATCAGATTTTTGCTAAATGCGGAACTTGTTTACCTCTTTCAACAACCATTGGTTTCCATTTAGATTTAGCTATTTTACATTTCCCATTCAACAATTTTGCATGGTCTATTATCACCCAATTGAACTGGTCCAATCATGAACATAATCTAGAAAATGTTTCTATCCGAGGGTGTGGCATGAAATGAAGCTCCTTAATCTACCCAAGATTGAGGAGAAATATTATCTACGGAAAGAATTAAAGCATCTTGTAACTCATCACGGTACACATTTGCTTCTGGTTCCTCTCTTAGCGTCCATCTCTTTATTTCTTTAGACTCTGCGGTCTTTCTTGAGATGTCCTTTCTTATAATTCCAACACTCTATCTTTCCAAGTGCAGTTTGGATCACGCCCTTCCTAGAATTTCCACGGTTTCTGAGCCCTTTCCTCTATCCTTTTTGTCTTCCCACATCTCCATGTTCAATGCATTTCCAGATGTCTCACATGTGCTTTTAATTACCATTTCCTCACTAAGGATAACACCAACAACATCATCAAATTTTAAAGTATTTGAACCCGGAGGCGAGGATTACTTCTGACCATGACCAAACCATTTCGGCTTTTGCGGCAATGGGCACAAGATTGAAGAGTCTAACTTTCATCATCAAATTCTACTTTTGCAGAACTTAGTTGATTGGTAACATTATTAAATTCATTTAAATGATGCTTAGGACCCGCAACCGACATCTTCATATTAAATAATCTCTTCATTAGAAATACCTTATTCGGCCTTAGAGGTTTTTCGCTAATTTGTAATCATCCATCAAATCCTTTTTGTCTTTTCTTTTGGAAGCGTGAAACCAAACTGTTGCCGAGGGGCTCATCGCGAGTGATATCGTTCTAGAGCCTTTCTATCAAGAATCTCCCATTCTTCGCCCTTCATGGCGTCGGCTTCTTTGCTACTCCACTCCAATGGTAAAGATTAGATCTAGCCGATATAAATAGTCTTCCATCTGCATGCTTCTGCATAGCGGTGGTTTTTGGTAGTTAAATTTCGACTAAACTTTCCATCTTAGACATTGCTCCAGAACTAGGAACCCTCTTTTCCTGTGGAGTTTTATGCCTTTCACGATGCAGGTTGTTAGAAAAATAGGACCCTTGAACAATAAAATAAAACAAATCACGAAATAAAACACGGAGACACACAATGCAAGAGAGACCACGGATATCGTGGTTCACCCGGTGTAGACTCGATCCACCGGAAGAAATTGTCGGGTCCTTCCTTTGTTATTATCCACGATAGATGAAGAGGGATACAACCTACAGCAAAACCGGCTATAACTTCCTCTTCTTTCTCTCGGTCTCGAGGAATACAATATTCACTCTCATGCATAGCCGCCAATACATTTCCCTCATAAAGAGGGTTGCCTTTGAGGGCAAAAAAAACCCTAACATAATCTCTACCATTAGATCTGCGACCTTATAATGAGCGGTCCAGTTTTACAATGAGAATACAATATATACTTTTATAAGACAGGAGAATTTTTGCCGGGGCTTAAGCCCAGAACCAACTGCCCCGGACCCTGATAGCCGGGATAGCCCCACTGGATCCTGCAGAGGGGGTACCCCCTACGCACTCCCGGCGATGGAAAAGAGTGTACATGCGCCACGAGTTAATAAATGCTTCGTAAGGGTATATAAACAGGTTGAAAGCAGGACCTCTACATCGAGGAAGATGTCGAGGGCTCCTGACCAACAATTGGTACCGGGATCTGGCGAATTGTTCCTTTGTACACACCCTGCATCTTGCGGTGCTCCTTGAGTGCAATGTCTAGGGATAATAGCCTTTGATTCTATAACACTTCATATTTGTATCTTGTTAGAAATTATTCTAAGTCATTTATGCCATGAAAACTGGGAGGTTCTCTTATATCTGTACCCACCCATCTTACTGTGATGTATATTCTTGTGAACTTAACTTCTTGTAGATGCTTCATGTAATCTATGCTTCCAATTCTCCAAACCTTTATCTGATTCCAAAGCACCTTGATCGCGATGCTCCACTCAACTGAGTACCCCATCTGTAGTTGGGTTAATGTAATCTTATTCACGCGCAATGGTTTTGTACAATTGGTTTATCTCTTCTAAATCAAAACAAGTTGGTTATACAAACCTTTCTCCTTCTGAAGGTTCTAATGGTGCAATGACTCTTTATTCTCCTGATTCAAATGTCATCTTCCTTGTCTTCAAGTTGATTATGGAAATGTCATCTTCCTTGTCTTCAAGTTGATTATGGCCTGGTTATCAAATGCCCAATCCAGTCCAAAAAATGTTGGATAAGGTGTTGTAGCATCCACTATTTCTATCACTTCAAAGTCTGCCTTGGGGCGCACTCCATCCAAATCTACTTTCACACCTTTAAGCCTTTCGATTGGTAGAACTCTAGGTTGGTTTCCTAGTTTCAGCTGAACAGGTGAATAGTCTAATGTGGGCTCTCCCATGCATTTCCATGTCTTCTTAGATAAAACGTTGACTTCAGAGCCTAAGTCCAGTATAATGTCCCCCATATTGAAATCCCCAATGTTACCATTCAATATGAATTCCCTTCTTGTCCTCCTTCTTGTTTGGAGGTGATTGATCAATCTCTACTCTAATTTCCACTCTATCTCTGTGTTTCATCTTTCTAACATATTTTTCAAAACTTTAACAGATGATCGATCATTCAATATTTTAACACAGGATTGCAGAAAGGTATTTATGGTACTTACTTAGGCTATAGGTGGTACTTCACTGGTGTGATCCATTGATAAAGGCATCTCATACATTGGTACGTTCTGAGTATGTTGTGCATCTAATGTAGATGCAACATCTTGTTTAAGGAACTCCTGCTTGGCCTCCTTAACTGTCTCCTTTTCTTTTCGTGCATCAAATTGCTTGTGTGTCTCAGTATTTTTCTTCACCCATTGGTGTTGTGATGGATCTGGTCTCACTGCGTCAGTTCTTGTCTTAGAACTTCCTCGTGTGACTATGTTGATATTTCTTCCATCATCCCTGGCCTTTGCAAAGATCCATTGTACATTCTGATTGTTCTGATTTCTCTTTTCTTCAATCTTCCCCAATAATGTTGGGCAGTCCTCTGTATCATGGTTTGTTGCACGACAGTACATGCATGTTGCAGGTGGAAGTGGACATTCCCTTGCATAATTTCCTGGTTGTTGTAAATTATGGTACATTATTGAACCTCTGCCTCTTCCAAATCCTCCTCTACCTCATCCTCCACCTCTGTATCCACCTCGATCTACTCGTGGTGCATTGCAATAAGGTACCTGATTATATTGTGTGGGGTTATAATGTGGTTGTGTGTTGTTATATTGAGGTTGCGCAATGTTATACTGTTGTTGTGTAATATTATATGGAGGTGATGCATGGTTGAAATGTGGTGCAATTTTCCCTGTCATCATTTCCTCCTGCACCCTATATGTATCCGAATTTATTTCTCTCATCAGGTACATTGTCCTACAATCTTTATCATCATGACCCATTGATTTGCAAAAAATGCAGTATGAATTCTTGGGTATTGTATGGTACTTCTACATCATTGGACAATGATATGGATCATGGCAATGTGTTTTACAAATTTCACACCATGGTCCTCCTGTTGGTAAGGGGTTTGGTAGCCCTGTTTCCATGTACTGCGCAAAATTTGGGCACTCATTCTTCTGGTATCCTTATGTCCTACATTTAGTACACCAAACAACTTCTCTTTTCTCTTTACCCTTATTCTAGTTTATTTGAAATGTGAGGTTCTTTAGATCCTCCTATAGCTCTTCTATTGTTGGATATATCTTATGATACTGGTTCTCTTCCAGTTGTAAGGCTTCTTGTAGAGCCTCTGCCCGATTTTGAAACTTTTGTTGCCTCAAAGGGTATTTCAGATGTGGTATCAGTGAATTCACAGAGAGATGTCTATGTTGCATGTCAGTCATGACATACTTCAATTTACCCTTCAACTATTTGAACCTCTAATCAATCTCGCAAACAAACTCGCTTGGTTTTTGCTTGATTTCAATCATCTCATTCATGTATTGATCTTCTGAGCTAGGCTTCTGAAATTCATTTATCAGTAGAGCTTATTGGCATCTGCAATTGTCCTTGTTGTTCCTGGTGGACTTTTTACAACTAAACTCATGTACCAATCCAATGCACAGTCTCTTAGCGTGATAGCTAGTTGCACAAGTTTTGTATCCTCATCTGTGATCTGGTTTTCTTCTGATCTGGATTATTTTTGGCACGAAGTGAGAGTGGAGATATAATAAAGAAATGCAGAGAGATATCGCAAATATTCAATAATATAACATAAATATATTAGAGATGCAACCATAAACACAGATATATAGTAATACATTATTTCTATTAATGAAATAAATGTACAGAGACTGTAAAAATACAGAGTGAAAGACTCGCTAGAATGGTGGCAACTTATCTCTGAGAAGAGATGTGGCAGCTACTCGCATTCGCCAGAAGATGATTACAATGAGGCTCTGAAGGCCTTTTTACAATAAGCAGGAATGCCAAAAGCCCTCGACATACAAAAACCTAACCCTAGGAGATGAAGCACCAAAAGTCATGTGGGCCCCGTTTGGGTAAGTTAGTACATCAACTTCCCAAGGTTGTAACTTTTGCATACGATCTCCATTTTAGGCATATTATAGCCCATTAGAAAGGTATCATCAAGGAGATTCGTTTTAGGTGCAATATCGAAGGAAGTTCCATATTGCAAACCTATTTTCCCCAAAAAAAAAAAAAAATAAATAAATAAATAAATAAATAAACTTTTAGGGCCTCAAAATGGCCCCAGAAGTTAAAAACTGCTAAAAATAGTAAATTACCAAAATTTCTAGAAAACTGTTTTGAGCTAGTTCGAAAAGGTGGGTGGCCATCGATATCCACCTGGATCAATCCTCCCTCCTTAGGAAGCAATGGTCTCCATTGCGTTGAGTGCCCGGGGGAGAGGAAAAAATGTTTGTTGAATCTGAATCTTCGTGAGCTGCTTGCCTTAATGGAGACATCGCGCTGCTCAGTTTGTGGAAGTATGTCAAGGACCTGTTGAGGTTGAGCTTGTTCAACAAGTTGAGATACATGAGAGGACGGTGTACAGAAGGAATATTTTCTCTTTGTTGCAACCTTGTCGACATGCTTCTGTTGGATAGAAGGTGCTTGTGGCGAGGCTGTAGTGGTTGCAGTGTCCTTCTGTTCCCCTTTTGAACAGATTGTGAAGAAGCTGAATTTTGAAGTACGAGATACTACCTTGTGGCACTTTTTTGGTGGAACAATAGTCGGAACTACCTCTGGTATTCTGTAGAGATGACCCCCCAAAGAAACAATGACACTGTGGGGTCAAGACTCATAAACAACATGGCACTTCCACATATATGGATGGCCCAAGAGAACATCACAGACATCCAGTGGGGAAACATCACATAATACCTTATCCTTGAAGGGTTGGATGTCGTATGAAAATCGACAGTGCTGGTTGACATGAAGATCTCATCCTTGGTGAAGCCACCCGATGTTGTATGGCTGCAGGTGTGGTGTTGTCGACAATCCCAACTGTTTGAGGACCTCTGCTGAGATGAGGTTCTTATGGATTCCGCTATCAACAATAAAATGCAGAGGGGTCCCCTTCACCCACATTTGTGAATGAAAAAGGCGCTCCCCCTCTTCAGGATCTGTTGGTTCTTCTGGTTGAATTGTTGCAGTCGCGACAATAGCAGTGGGGTTTGCATCGATGATCTGTCTTTTACCATTATTTTTAGAATCAGATTCTAAATTAGGGTTTGGCTCCTTGTCTTTGATCTCAGCCACCAATGATTGTTTTGAGAGACATTCATCGGTGTTGTGCCAAGGGCTTTTATGGAAATCGCACCATTTTTCTGTGTCGTTCTTTGTCTTCCCGTGACCCTTCTTTTCCTGTGGCTTGGACTGGTTATTGGGAGACTGTTCACTAGGGCCGTCTTTGTCATACTTTGTTTTTTGCGGATTTGCAGACCCGAAATCCCATTTGTTCCGGTGCTTAAATTTCTGCTCGATTTTAACAGCATATCGATAAGCAGCACCGAGTGATGAGATCTCCAGAAAATCCATTTCAGTTTGGATGTATCTGTGTAGAGCCCCACTATATTTGTTAACCAAATGTCGTTTGGAATCTTTGATACCTAGCTTGGTGCAAAAGGTATGGAAGTTATTGGTGAACTCTGGAACTTCTTAGCCCCTCTCTTGCTGCAGTGTGGTCCATCTCATGTACTGGTCCTCATAGTTTTCAACAAGGTAATACTATTCCTTTACCTCATCCACAAAAAAACCCCAAGTGGGCTCAAGCCCATATATTCCAGACTCCTCGGTGGAACTTTTCTCCCAGTAATTTTCCCACCAATTTTTGACATGAAGGAGAGTTTTAAGGAGTGCGAAGGTGATATTTTCTCTGTCGGGAAAATTGTGAACAGAGAAATAACCTTCTAGTAGATTTAACCGTTTGTCTAGGGCTTCTGCATCTATTTGTCCTTCAAATAAAAGAATATAAAAATTAACTTGAACCTTGAAAGGCGAGGTGCTTCCAAAGTGGTTTCTTGATGAAGATGCATCTGTTGCTATCGGCATGCGTTGAAGGATGTGGGAAAAATTCTCCATCATTCCGTCCCTCTATCGCGTGAGAGCTTGCTCAAGCAACAGACTGATAGGATCCTCTGCTCCGTCGTTTTTATTTTCTTCCGCCATTGAGGGTTTCTTGGGTGTGCGAGAGCGATTTTCCTCAAGAGAGACAAGCTCAAGACCCAACTTTCTATACTCAGACCTCGTCGGGGACA